>WIPJ01002413.1:53304-65222 GCA_018155075.1 Cassiopea andromeda | reverse complement strand
TCGCTATCGAATGCGAATTGCAACATACATTTTAATTTATTTGCCAATTTATAGCTGTTTGTTGGTTGAATATTGTACAGAAAAATATCTTTTCCTTGGCGTTTCTACGTATGAAAAAGGCGTTGGTTACATTTATAGCAAAAGCAAAGGGCGTGGTCACGACAATTTTTTTCTAGGGAACCCTCCCGTTTTCTCATTTGCAACGGTCAGAAAATATCCTGAATCCGCTCCTGCCCTTGAATCTGTCTGAAAATCACTATTTGAGGTCATTACTCAGATGATTACTCTCTAGATGCTATCTATCTCAACTGTCTATAAACTAAGCATGTGACAGCTTACTAACAATGCGTGCCCCGCAGAGGCGCGTTGCGAAGCTGGAAGCCTAATATTTACAATAGTCTCAACGGCAGAATGTCGTACCCAAGTTTCTTGCATCAACATAATTTCTAAAACACGATTCAGATCCCCGTGCATTATTCAAATAAGTAAAAAGAAGGACACAATAAGTTTTATGACATTCATTTGTTATTTCTCTTTTTCATTACGAAACAATATATCTTCTTATTTAATTCTAAGGCAAATTTATACCTTTAATCGTTGAAGAATTCTAAAGGATAAGCTTTTGCATCCTGGAATCTGAGATTCGCAATCCAATGGAAAGCTATTATTTGATAGCCATTATTTGCACCTAAGTGTTATGCAGATTCACAATATAAATGCAGACTACTATTGAAATAGTACCTAATCATTTTGTACTAACTGCAAACCATTACTAACATTGCATGTAAACACTGTTCAGATTCGCAATCTGACATCAATCTATTACACGTTTTTTTTATAAGACAATCATTATTTTGCCTGAGCCTCAATTTTCTTAACTTTTCCCGAAATTGAGCCTGAGATTTTCTTAACTTTTTCTTAACTTTTACTGAAATAAACTGGCTATAGTGGTTTACACTTTCGTTAATGATATTGTATACTTGAATTTGAATTCCATCTTCAACATTTTGAATGCAATAACGACGAATTACCTATTGTTGGCCTATAAAAACAGGTAATTTTGGAAATTGAGCCTCGTGATTTTCTTACGATTTTCTTAAGATTTTGACGACTTGAGCCTCATTTTCTTATAAACTTTTTTGTATAAAAAAAGCATGTACTCATTTTGCTTCTCAGAACGTTGTAAATTCAGGGCTCTCTTAATATTGTCACTACTAGGCCATTAGTCCAGTGGCTCCTCTACCTGTTCTATTAGATAAGCAAGATTATAGGCTCATCTGTTTGGAATTCTTGCTTCTAGTTCAAAAATAATGAAAATTGCTAGAAGCTTTCTTGATGCAGACGCGCAGCTTGGGGGTTACTTGGGGTCTGGTTCCCTATCCTGTTCAGAAAAGGAACGAAGGTGCCCATTTTACAGTGCCTTCTCTATATATTGAAAACGGCGTTTTCCTTAGATTGCAAAGGCAAGGCTCCCAACATATTTGGGGGGCTTTGCCCCGGTCCCCTCCTTTCCTTCCTTCCCGTGAAAAGAGATTGTACTGGGGATCATTAGACTTCAAAAATACCCATACCAGTAATATTCCCACAGTATTTCCTCCATTTCTGAAACTGCAAAGCAGTATTCAGAGGACGTATCTACTTAAAAAGCTATGAGTGCCTTCTTAATGGAGTGGATCCCTGCTCTTAAAAATTCTCATTTGCGCCTGTGATATGCCAAACTCTATCTCTGATTCAGCCGACTCTATTGCTATCACTGTCTCTGCAGTGCCAAGCTTCTCTTCTCCATTTCAAGTTTTAAATGTTGAATTGGTTTGCCATGAGTATAATGATATGGCTTTAGCTTTCAATGATTGCTATGATATTTCCTCTCCTAATTTTAAGGAAATAATTGATGTTTATTTCAACACCATGAATTCCATGACTCAGGAAGAAATAGATCTCATTCAAAATCTTACTGTTGGTCAGTCCTCAAAGGAAAATTCGTTGAAGTATAGAATGTATAGATTAGCAGCCTCAAACTGTTATTTAGCAGCTTCCAAGAGAGTTGAATCTTCTTCTAAATTAAACTCTATGTTTTGCTCAAAATTTTCTTCTCTTTCTGTTGAAGATGTCGGACTATTAATTTCTAGAAAGAAGTCTTTTCTTGGTGCATCACTGGATGGCATTGTTAAATGCAACCAAGACACTTGGAGAACAGAATTCAAGCGAATGCCAAATATTACGATCATAAGTTTTCAAGTGGGAATGAAGAGAAAATTAAAACATTAGGCAATTCATCCAAAGACTTCTAGCATTACGTTTTAGCCTGCATTTGGATAGCCATGAATGATTCAGAATACATACAGATTACTTTTCATGGGATTGCACTCGCTTGAGCTGTGAATCTCTCGTCATATGACCATGCCGTGAACCTCGCAAAATGGTAGTTGGTTAAGACTGAAGCAGTTTTGAATAGCGATTTGAACACATAAGTGTTGTAAATGGCATAATTGGCGAGTGTAAGCTTTCTCCACAAAAATTTTAAAGGTTGGTGACGTTTAGAAAATGACACATGCAACCACTTTCATGTTTGTTATGATATCATTAGCTATCCCCTCTATTCAGATCCTTTTGCTTTCTTATGTTGTTGTAGTTGATGAAGGAGCTTAATTTTAAAACTGATACGAGTCATATGGCTGCCTTATGCCTCAAACTCCAGTTGAATTGGAGAATAAAATAGTCATAGAACAATGCTTGATATCGCAGGAGAATGAAAATGTGCATTCGCTTCGTCTTCATTACAGGAACGTCGGAGCCAGGGGGGAACTGCAAACCCCACTTATTTGTCATTTTATGATGTCATACAAAAAATAACATTTCCTATCTAAGGGCTTAGTTAAAAAATGTCAAGGGGATCCGCCCCCGACCCCCATTTTCACGCCCCAATAGGAACTACCCACTCGTCTCAGCCCTCTCACTCAAAAATTTGCTCTAGCCCTCTCACCCCTCTATCAATGACGTTTTCTGTTTTGGCAAAAGATGTGTGAATTGGTGAAAATTGGGCGAGAAAACGCAAAGAAAGATAACCAGCGTAAATCCACATAATATTCAAAGAGAATTTCAGAAGAGAAATGTAAGCATATGAAAAGGACCACATTTATTCTCTTACATGTTTTGCTTTTATGCACATCCTAAAATTAAATGCAGATTCTTCTTGGCAAGCTTATTATTCAGGTAAAGCATAAAATTTTCCATCAACTTTAGATTCAATGTTTTATAGATAAAAATAAATTTTATGCATATAAAAAAATTAAGCCCCAATTTTAGTGCCGGCTAATGTTACCTATAGCCGAACTTCATGATACTAGTCGATAGAATTCTATAATGGAAATAGCGAAGGCTGCTAAAGCAAACCAACGTTACCCAGTGGTCAGGAACTTGGATTAAATACGCATTTCTGACCTAATGAGTCCTCATTAGCGTCACAGGACATAAACGGGACTTAAATAATGTTTTCTATAGCAAAGATCTACCTCACTCCCAGCAAAACAAAAAATTTTTGTTAAAATAAACACAATAGAAAAATGTTTTGAAATGGATATAACAAAGATTTGAATAAACCGACACATTTGCTCGCAAAGCATCTGAACTAATAAATAGAACTTCTTAAAACTTAGCTCCACCGCTGATGACACAAACAATACAAATTTGATAGAGAGAAGGCCGCAAGCTTTTTGGGAACGTAGACGAGAAGGGTAACATTTTCTTCTATGGAAAAGAAGCCCGCTATCATCTTGATGTTTGTAAGGGGGTGCAACAACTACAAGACATTAATAGTGAAACGATAAAACTTCAGGAGGACATGCAAAAGTAGTAGGAAGAAATTATGAACATAGGGACTTGCCCTAGAGAATTTTGTCGAGGTAGTGCCTGGCAACACGTTGAAAATCTTGTTTATCTAGACTGTAACCTTTCTCCTCATTGATTTTGCTTTTGAGAAAGAGAACTGATTCCTCAGCTTGGCATTATCGAATTTTGAAGAATTAGTACAAAGAGGAAAAGTTTTACCAAAATTTCCATTCTGATTTGGAGTGCTCGCACGCCAAAGCTACAAGTAAGCAGTCTCACGCCAGTTCGCTGAGTTAAAACCGTAGTCTGATAAACTCGCAAATTTACTAAGTGAGGCTGTTCTCTTCTACCTAGAAAAAGGAGCATCTTTATATCCAAAAGGGCATTTCCCTGATATTTGTAAAGGGTGTGATCAATAAATTTTCCTGGGGGCTCTGTCTCCTGACTTTCATAACACTGTCCTTTTTCGTAGCAGATGGTACTTCATCGCTGGCTGTCAAAAGAGGCTATTGCCTTGCCCCCTAGTTACACCAAGAAGCCAAACCACTTTTTAACACCTCTCTCTTTTGTCACACTCCGTATTGCTCCCCAAAGATGTGACCCTAGCTATGCCAATGCATAGAGTCATCCAGAACCGGAAGCTCTGGAACAATTTTATTTTCTGCCCTCTCTCTCGGCGAGCAAACAACCTCTCAATGCCACAAAAGCTTAATGAAGAAACACCCTTTTCTCTTAAACTACACCCACATTCTTTTCACATTACAAGCACGTAGTTTGGTTTGACTATAGCCCTGCTTACACTACACAAAAGCTGCCTAGGGCGAACCCAGGTTCAACCTGGGTAGAGTTAACCTACGTAGATTTCTGTAGTGTAAACGCATACCTACCTGGGTTGAACCAGGTAATGTCAACCCACTTGTGGAGGTGGGTTGAGTTTACCCGAGTTTAACCAGGTTTGTATGCGTTTACACTACAAAAATCTACTTAGGTTAACTCTACCCAGGTTTAACCCGGGTTCACCCTGAGTAGCTTTTTTTGTAGTTTAAACAGGGATTATGAGAACTTGTTCCTGTCAAATCGTAAATTCCTGTTTCAGTATATAGAATTTACATGTGATCAGAGTCCCCAGCCAATCAAAGATATGGAACCTATACTGATTGGTCAAGCCTAAATGTCATTTTTGTGTTTGAAAAGACGATTGGGAACCTTCACGCTCTACCTTTGAATGTTATTCTATGGAAAGTGAATCGATAATTGTCTTCTCTCTTATACATAGAACAATAGGAGGAATTTTATCTTCCTCTGATGGAAGAACAAAACAAGAATGAAAGACCTAATGGCTTTCTCTTTGTTAACATCCAAGATCGCATGTACAGGACTGACATTGATGAAAATGCACCCAGGACTTGCTGTACATTTTGTTGTGAGCAATCAGTTGAGCTAGAGACTTCGCCGGGACGAGTGGTAGGCCACTTTTTACATACATGTATAGACATAATCTTTTCTTGTTGGGATCGTATCGTTTTGATGGGTTGTAGGAAACGATTCTACCGAAAAGTTACTAAAAACCCTGTTTACACTGTACCGTTGCAACCTTTGTACAATAACAGAGGGTGTTACTGATCAGCCTACCATTTACACAGTCTCGTTACACTTCTTGCCCGTTTATTATTACGCCGTCGTTATTCGTCCGGCACCGGATCCGTAACTCCATTTTCTATTCGTCCGTAAAACATGAGCATATCGGCCGATCTCCACTAGACAATTTTCATGACGATTTTCGTAAAAGTCGTTTGACATCCTCATGATGAAACATGCTGACTAGAACACGGAATCGTTAATGATATCATCAATGAGAATCGTCAAGCGCTCGACGAAAAGTTGAATTTGTTTCAACGAGCGTCTAGCGATGTCCTGATGATTCTGGTTTCTACTGTGCATGTGTCGTCGCGAAGTTTTTAGACGATCGTCGCAAAAATCATCTAGTGGAGATCCGATTTAAATTGTCATTTTAACTTGAGCTTTGATACTTCCGCAATTATGACGTACTTAGGGAGTGGTCATTAAGTATCTATCTTGAGGGATGGAAGCTTTTTCTTCATCTTCAAATAAAATGTGGTGTCCCACTCCGAAACTTGAAAATTTACTTGATACCTCTCAAAAAGGTCTAAACAATATTTCATACCCGAACAAACTCTTTAGCATACCAAACTATCTGCAGTTCATGCACCTTGTGGGTCTACTCTCACTTTAGGCACCTGCGATGGAGGCTCTGGAAAACTTACCATTTTCGCTTATTTTTAGCTTAAGTTAACAGCACCAACGGCATCTCAGTAGAGGGAGTTGTTGAAAATGGTGTAGATGGAAATGAATTGAGATGGCTTTTGTTTGAAGCTCGAATTTGTGTTTAAAAGACAGTTTGGAAGCCATTCATACATTTATAGATTACAGTGAATGACCAAGCAAGTATTGTCGTCTTGAAGATAGAAGAATTTTCGGCGAGTATGGTGTGCGGACCATTCAATTATAGGCCTAATCATTCATTTCAATTTGGTGAGGCTTAATATTGGACACTCACAATATCGCAGTTTCTAGTATCAAAGAAAAGAAAAAGATGTCTTATTTCTATGTTCAAGAGCAAAACCTCAGGGATACAATTATCCATCATTGTCTGCTTCCCTAAACAGTACATGTGAATACTCATTTTATCACAGCGGTGGCCATTGAGCATTTTGTCTGGGGAAGAGGGGGTCGAGACGCTTGGTGAACTGATAAAACAGTTTGCCTCTACACAAGACGTATGACTTCATATATGTTCATGGGTAGGCCAGATGAAGCTTTGTTCCTCTTTGCTACATATGGCTTGAATTTTTTTCGAACAAGCAAAAAAAATTTAATAGTCATTAAGAATCCTTCGGAATACCCTCGCTACTTGTTCTGAGACAAAGTTTTGGCCACAGAAAATAATCCTTGTAGCACAAAGTTGGAATATAGCATGAGATCCAATGGTGGACATTGTTTAATATTGTGCCAGTCTCCAAATTTAAATTAGTTAGGGGTGTTTGAGAGCCTGCTCCCCCGGAAAATCTTGAAATTTAGATCATCTGAAATAACGGGAAACTCGTAATTTTCTATCTATTTTCAGTAAAGTTTATTCAGAAATTGTTGGCTCTTTGGTTAAGGCTTTATAGGAAGATTAGATGTTTTCCAAAGACTTGGGAGAAAGCACACAAAGCAAAGCTCAAGAGAGATGGTAAACAACCTTTAATTTTGAGAATGGAGCTACAGTAAATGAACTAAAAGAGAACTATCGGAATGCACGATTGCTGATAAACGAAAATAGAACCAAAAGAGAACCATGGGAATATGCGATTGCTGATAAATGAAACACGTTCTGATTACCATCCACTCCTTTTCAGATGAGTAGGATAATAAAAAGAGTCAAGGCATTGTTTTCTATGCCATCCCTTCAGTTGACGATCCTGTGTGATGCAAAACCTACACTCGTCCTGAAATTTGATGGAAAATCAAGAACAATTAATAACAAGGCAAAGGCTGAAGCAGTATCGTAAAATTTATTTTTGAACAACGATGCTTAAGCTTTCCATTAGCATATGGACATGGCATGTCCTTTCCTTGATGGCCTAAGGAGTGTTGCTAACTCTATGCTCTTGTGGATCAGTGCAAGACTTGACAATAAAATAAACTTCTCGTTGGATATATAATAGCATTGAATCAACCCAATGTTTACAACAATTACATAAATCTTGTTCTATTTTGAAAATCTTAACGTAAACTCGTAACGTTACACTACTGGCTGTGTACTCTTAATCTCAGCTCATAACTCTTAACTATAAACTGTGAACTGCGAACTGTAAAGCGAATGCTAAGCTTGATATACGACGAATTGCGGAGGAGTGCTACACGTGACAAAGTATATAACAAGGAGAATTGACAGCCTTGTAACTTCTCCTCTTTGATTTTCATGAATTACACAGTTCAGGTAATTAAAGCACAATCCGTTGCTGTTATCAGTGTCAGTACTGTTCCTTAACACACAATTTAATATAAATTTAATCTTGCTAAGGGCTTACATTGCATGAAGTAAAGAAAGAAGTTGCATATAATGCAGAACTTAAGCTTTAAAAAGACTCAGCACCTTCTTAGTTGATATCTTTGGAGTAAGATTTACAACCTAGATGCAACTTTGTTGTGGTCTTCTAATCTGGCTCTGTCGCATTGCGAAACAACATACTTCCTTTTCTCATTCTGAGAAAAATTTCTTTCCTTAATTGTTGGAGAATCCTGAACGATAATTGTTTTAATTATAGAATCTGAGACTTGCAATCCAACTGAAATCTATTATTTGATAGTCATTATGTACCCCCAAGCATTATGCAGATTCACAATCTAACCATAAACTATTATTCATATTGCACCTAAGCATAATGCAGATTCACAAGCTAACTGCTTACTATTATTCACATTGCACGTAAAAATTGTGCACATTCCCAATCTGACTATAATCTGACTCTAATCTGCCTTTCATTTTGCATCTCAGCATTTTGTAGATTAATGTTTCAATATTCTTGCTACTGGGCCATTAGCCCAGTGGTCCCTCAACCCGGTCTAGTAGATAAGGAAGATTTTGGCTTTTGGTACAATGGTTTGGAATTTTGTATCTAGTTGAATACTAATAAAAATAGCTAAAGACTGTCTTGATGGTAATTTTCTATGCTTAGAAGATTAAATGGCTTACAGGCTGGGCTTGGTTTCATTTGAAACGATGCCCTTTCATAGGCACGGTAGATAAATTTGTCATAAATATATTTTTATTGCATTCTTATTGATAACAGCCTTAAGCCTCAATGTCCATAAAATGAAGAAATAATTCAAGAACAATGCAAAAGTTAGATTTTCAGTTGAGTTTAGTTACATTAAGCTTTAACGTTTAGATAAAATTTCTGTGATCTATACAAATTTTCATTCTGAAGCAACATATCAACGAAGCATCAGGTTACAATAAGCTCAAGTCATTACATTCAAAGTTAACCTAGACTTAACCTAGATAATCTTAACCTAGAAGTTTCGCTTCCTTTGTAAATTGTATGTTCATACCATCAACAGTTTGCATCCAAGAAGCTTTGTGCGCTCGGCCAATGCCCAAGTAAAACAATACCTATTGACCTAGCCAACTGTTGATTATGGCTTGTATATATGCTCCTGCCTACACGGAAAGCCTTTTTATGACCTATATAAATGACCCCGCTTAGCCGAGACATCCTGCCTAGCCGAGGTATCTCGCTTTGACGAGACGTATTTTTTATTTGCGTTGAGATAAAAAGTGCTGCCGCAAATTGTTCACGAGCTATGTTCTCGAGTGCAAACTGTTCCTTACCGTTCATTCTGCTATGTGGATGATGATCTTGAGTTAAAGACATGCGCAGTAACGTCTATTACGTCCCAGCAAGGCGGGATATCCTGCCTGTTTCTGTTTACATGTAGGAAATTGTCCTGGCTAGACGGGATATCTCGCCATACCCAGACGGGGTGAAAATATCCCTGGGGATAATGTTTTCATATACATGCAAAGTTAAGCTAGATATCTCGGCTAGGTGGTATATCCCGGCTAGGTGGGAGCGTGTATACAAGCCCTTAAGAAGATAAATAACACCAAGTTTGTAATTTATTAGATTTTAGTCATTCCTGGAGTAAGGTCGAAATTTCAGGTAGTTTATTTATCTGTAGATGATCTTTTAATATTTTCAAACGGAACTTCCTTGTTTTTACTTGAAAGGCAATTAGCTAAGAATTTCTAAAGTACTGCTGTTTGAATGAGTGAAAAGCGTAATTGCGAAAAGCATTTTGAAAAGGATTTAGTAGGACTTGGCATATGCTATACAAAATCAAAGAAGGATTTTGCTATTGGGATTAAAACATATTGAAGAGGGTGTTTTTCATCTCGCTGTGTGCATTCAAATCAAAACATTCACTTCAATAAGTCATTTGTATTCGTATTGGCACTGATTTCTTAGCTGCATATATATTGAAAACATAGTTGTATATCATATACATCTGTATATATTGTCAATTTTTTTGCAAACGTTGAAGAAATGTCTGATTTTAAAAATCCAAAGTACAGCGTCGCTGCTACCGTTGAGGGCAATGTTATTGACATTATATACGTAGTCAAGCTAGAAGTCCACACAGTGTTAGCATATCACTGTGCTAATTATAGAGCGTGGCTCGGCCTGTTGGATAGGGTAGAGTGCATCCCTTTTGTTGTCTCATTCCATCAACCATTAAGTGAGCCAAATAATATATTATGTAGACTGCAAAATATACTGGATGCTTCTGAAGAGCACAGGAATGTTTTCAAAGAGCAACCTCTTTTTGCCTTTAGACACGCCCCACGATCTTAAAGATAACGTAGTTAGGGCTAAGCTTCCACAGTTGCAAGGTTAGTTAGTCAAAGGCTGTTTTAAATGTGGTAAGTCAAAGTTTCAGGTTTTTAAGCTTATGGTAGAAGGGGATAGTTTTAGATCCCAGGTTTCAAGGAGAGAGTTTAAAATTGGCAGTAGTTTTAGGTGTAATTATTCAGGAGTTGTTTACCTTTAAGGATGCAAAGTTGGTGGCAGGCAATATTTATGGAGCACTTTCAAGCCTTTGTGATGTATGTAGTAGATTTTGTTCTCTTATTATTTTTCATGGGCACTTTCGTTCTCCCAGCACAGAGGCCAAGAAATAGCAGGCGTGCTGGGAGATCAATGGATGTTTTTTTAGACGTGTATGTGCTGGGATCTTTGAGATAGAAATATTTTTTGTGTCTGCCAAGCGTTTTTCTTTTTAAACTATCAAGTAAGCAAGTCTAGTTTGTGACACCTTTTAGGACTATGTTTAATATTTAAAAATCCGCTAGTTATAGAATTTTGAAAGGAGAAGTAGTTACGCAGGCAGAACATTCTGAGCACTTCTCAGTTGCTGATCACCGCGGGTTTCTGGAAGATATCATTTTCCAGATAGTAAATACAGTATTCGGGAACTCTAGGCAAAAGGAATGATTTTGGCAGTTTTAATTAGATAGTTTTATTCCTGAAGGACTTAATAGTAGATTTGCAGATTTGGAGCTCTTGGTTCCCTTCTTTGTAGTTCTACTTATAGCTTTATATTTTCGTCTGTTCATTCATTTAATTTTTCTCTTCTACTGTTTTATACAGTCAACTGTAAGTCTAATAGATAGGAACTTATTTACGGCCAGTTGCGCACATGTGCTCTATTGACGTTTTCCTATGGATCAGCCTTTGCTCTTTAGGTAATGTATTAACTACTTATTGTTAACTACACAAACTAACCTAGGTTCGCCCCAGGTTAGTTTAATCTGGGGCGAACCCAGGTTGTGTCCACACTGAAGTTACCAAATTTACAGTGTGGACAGAAACTTGGGGCGAACCTAGGTTATGAGAATCTACGCATGTACAAGAGGCACGTTATTCTGAATCCTCGTTACAAATTTGAATCAAATATAAGGGAGAACAACATGTAAGGTACTAACATTTGTAGTTCAATTATTTTTCTAGACATCGCTATGATAACAAAGTTTGCGATACTGTAGTTCAAATAATACAGAAAAATTGACCTTTTGAAAAGAATTAAGAACGTTATTATGCAGCTGCTGATGTAAATAAATATTTATACATGCGCAAGCACAATTTACTCTCAGAAAAGCACTCAAAAGTAACGATCAAATAACTGAAGCCACCATTGCGCATACCTTAAGTGTAAAACTAACCTAGGTTCGTCCCAGATCTGTGTCCACGCTACATTTTTCACAACTAGTCTGGGGCGAACCTAGGTCGGACCCATCTCCGAAGCTTAGCTCAACTAACCTGGGGCTAACCTAGGTTAGTTGCATCCACACTAGGAACATTTAGCCTGGGTTAGTTGAATTCTGGGGCGAACCTAGGTTAGTTTGTGTAGTGTGGACATGGCTTTTAAGTATGCTACTATAAGAAGATATATTTTTGACTTCTACCCTTTAAATTTTTGTTTATCAAATGCGAATGTGGCTTTGAATTAGTATTAAAATAATA
>WIPJ01002413.1:40134-50350 GCA_018155075.1 Cassiopea andromeda | reverse complement strand
ATATATATATATATATATATATATATATATATATAAGGAATGCAACAACTTTGGTTTTAAATACAAGAGTTGCATTTATCGAAAAATGTATGTAAGGAGTATGATCTAATGTTGTGTGCATATCATTGTTCTAGATCTGATGTGAAAAAATGGAGTTGTCTCCTGAGAATGAAAATCACGTAAAGCTTTCGTATATTTTGTTGAACATTGTTGCAAAGCATTTAAGAACATATTTTGTAAAGTTATGGGATGAAAAGTATCCAGATGAGAAATGGATGGATGACGTTGTAAAAAGGAATCTTAAGCTCCAGAGTTTAATAGTAAAGGATGCATTTACCCGGAAGATTCTGAATGGAAATCATGTAGAGTGGGATACTTCAACATTACTGGAGGTTCTATCAGATTCTCGCTTCAAACTCATAGATGGTTACCGCCCCCATGGTAAGAGTAGCAATCAGTTTGTTGCAAGTGATGGACTTGAGACATTGAGGGAAATAAGAAATGGACTTAGTGATCATGTATCAAGCATGGCGTACTCGTTCGAAAAATTCAAAGAGACAATGTCAAGAATTAAGAATTTTGCAAGGAACATATTTGGTGAAGATGCCGAAAAAGAGATTGAAGAAATTGAGATTTCACCACTTACACCAATGATGATAGATCATTTGAAAGAGCTTCTAGAGGGTAAATTGTTTATACTTATTTACTGTTATTTCTCGACAATTGCCTACTAGTCGTATAGACTATAAAGAATGAAATTCAGAGCATAAACAGATACGCTTTTTGAAGTTGTGAAGCTCAACTAGTGGCTGTTCCTGGAAGGGGAGGGGAGCGAAGTGCCCCACTAGGTAACATCAAAACAAAAATTACTTGCAAATCTAGTTTACAAAGGAATAAATACTCAGCAATTACTTGGCAACTTTTATATTACTTGGCAAATTGAACATAAGCGGCCCAACATGAATTTTCACAAAAGCTACCACTGGCTCAACAAAATTAAATTGCTAAGTTTCTGGCAAGAGATGAGGGGCATTGGCTTTTCATTGATGCAGCATTATAAATAATTTTTCAAATTTGCATTAAGAAAGTAGTCTTATAAAGATGTAATACATAGACTGCAACACCGTCAACTTCTACAATACTCTTTTCATGCTACAATTCTACCAAAGTCAATTTCACTTATCGAGC
This sequence comes from Cassiopea andromeda, assembly GCA_018155075.1. NCBI lineage: Eukaryota > Metazoa > Cnidaria > Scyphozoa > Rhizostomeae > Cassiopeidae > Cassiopea > Cassiopea andromeda. Next base: position 49,162 of record WIPJ01002413.1, on the reverse strand, counting down.
CTTTCTAGATCACAAAATGTTTGAAGCATGCTTTTTAGTATTGTCTGTATGACTTAAAAAGATAGATCATAAAACTACGGAATTCTTCTTAAAAGATTAGTAAAAATGCATGCAAATATCTAATTTTTTGCATCAGATATTATTGTTTATCCATGGACCATGGAATACAATTTTTATGCCAATATAGATGTCATTAAAGTAAAACTGGCTTTTTTATTATTTTAGATCCAGTGCTTGAAGTGGAGCTACATTTTTAAAAGCAAAACAAAAACTAAAACAAAAACTACATAAAACTGGCCTATGTTCTTCATAATTTTTTTTATGACTCATAGATAGATAAAAAAGCAATTAATTTCTCCTTAAAAGAATATAAAAAATATGCATGCAACTATCTAATATCTTTTACATTTGAAATTATTGTGTAGTTATCCACAATTCCTGGAATATCATTTTTATATCAATATAGATGTTATAAAAGTAAAGTAAACTGGCTTTTTATCATTATTGTAGATCCAGTACTTGAAGTGGAGCTATCTTCTGAGAACAAAAACTACATAAAACTGGCCTATGTTCTTCTGGAAATCATTGCAAGGCATTTAAGAGCACATTTTGTAAAGTTGTGGAATAGCAAGTATCCAGATGAGAAATGGCTAGATGACATTGATAGGAGAAATCTTAAATTCCATGGTCTGCTAGTTAAGGGTATGTATACCCCAAGAATTCTGAATGGAAATGAACAGACATGGGATACTACGACGCTAACACATGCAATAGTAGGTGCTGGTCTCAAGTTGACAGAGGGTTCCAGACCCCAGATGCAGAGGAGCGGTCAATTGCTTGCAAGTGAAGAAATTGAAATTATCAGAAACGTACGAAATACGTTCTATGGTCATGTGCTAAGCATGTCATGCTCAGAAGATAAATTCAAAGACGTAATGAAGAGCATCAAAGGTGTTGCAAGGAACATATTTGGTGAAGATGCCGAGAAGGAAATTGAAAAGTTTGAAAATTCCCCAGTCACAGCAATGATGGAAAAGCATGCGGAAAAGCAGCTTCAAGGTAAACTAATAGAATTTATTCAATTACATCGAGGCAAAGGTAAATTATTGTGACTAGCACTTCATGCTTACTTCTCTTGACTTATTAACACTTGTCAAGTATACTGTTGAAAAAACGAGCACATATAATCTTAGAAATAATTATAGTTTTATGGTACAGCAGCCCATGGGATTTAAGCAATAAGGTACATAGGAAATAGGTTTTGGCAATTATTACCTAGAGAAATAAAAGAGCCTCGAAGCTTGCAAGTGTTTAAAGAACGTATAAAAGTTGGAAAGTAGAGAAATGCAACTGCAGACTTGGCAAAACATCTATCATACATGTAGGTTACATTTAGGCTACATGGTTATTAATTTAGGCTAATGTACAACGTTAATTACATGATAATAAACTTAGGTTACGTGTGTGTGTTACTTAGCATGTCTATTTTTACATTTACGTTCTGTTTCATAGTTGGAATTAATTAGCTTCATTGCTATGGTAGTAACAGCTTTAAATAAATGAATTATACTATTTCATATAGAGCTGTAAATTTTTAACCTAAAATTTAGTCTCTTAAAAATTGAAACAAAAGCCGTGAGAAAAATGTCTTCAGTCTGGAGAATGCAAGAATTGCATTGATTGGCAAAAGTGAACTATTTCAGATCCTATGGGAGTGATCATTATTTATGGCCGGAGTTGGGAGCTAAAGAGGAAGCATTACGCTGCTTCAAAATTGCTTACCTCACTATTTGTGAAAGTCAAAATTTTCTTTAACCTGCAATTAATCTTTTTTGACAGTTAGAATCTCAATAAGTCTTCATACTTCGTTTGTTAAAGTTCATGGCTTGAAAGGTTTTGAGACAAGCATAATATATAAAAATACCATAAATATGTTCACTAAGTCAGTGTACCTGAAAATGGCTCCAACTACCTGCATTAAAAGCAGAATTCGTTTGAGGATGATATTGCAGTGACACATCTTTGCTTTACATTTAGCATTCTAGACTTACTAGGGTAGGTCACTTTTTGTGGCTATTACAATTGAACCTCCAATATCTCAGATCACAGCATACACATTGAAGTTGCCTGTTTTCTTTAGAAAGACTCTTCAAGACTGTTGCAAAGATGATATCTGGTAGTAACATCTGGTAGCTTCAATATATCTTGAATGTTACAATGGCCTAAAATTTTATGCCAATTTTCCAAATCATGCCTAGCTTGTTTCACTTGCTCTACTTCACATTTTTTGAAGTAGTACAATCGGCCTCTCTTTTTGATCTCAAATTTTGTATCATCTGTTGTTGTTAAGGAACTTGCATTATTGGAGAACTCAACTAAAGCTCCTTTCTCTGTCGCAGCATGAACAGAGAAGATATTCTGCTTGTAACTTGGTATATACAAACAGTTTTATAATCCAATATTGTAAGCCATTCCATTTGTGTCTTGCAAGGTTACCTTTGCTATTCCTTTCTTAAGTGCTATATTATTTGATCTAGAGCCATCAGCCAATTCCATATAGTGTTCATCGGGATTGACATCCTTATCAACACAAATATATTGTGCTAAGTCATTAGCAATGTGTGTTGTGGCCCCACAATCCACAAAAGGTTTACATTCTCATTACAAGGGACTTCAACATTTGGCTCTACTCCCATAAAATAGTAATTTACTTTGTGCTCTTCTTCTTATGAAAAATTGTTTACTATATCACCTTTCTTTCTGCACATTTTTGTGTCATGACTTCTAGACTTGCAATTAATACACCACCCCTTACTTTGTTTACACTCGTAAGCTTTATGGCCTATCTTTTTACACAAATAACATGTAATTTGATGAGATCATTTTACAGATGAATGCTCGCTCTCTTAAAGAGGCACGTAGAGAAACTTTAACTTGCTGGAAAGTTGGCTGTGGATCTTTCTGGATTGTCACTGTTTTGAAGGTACTTAAGTTTGACGGCAGGCCTTTTGATGTCATAGCAATAAGCAGTGAATCACCAACAGTTTCGCCAGAATATTCCAACACTGCTGCTGCGGCCTCAGCATGAATCAAATAATCAGTGGTGCTTTCATCCATTCCTTTGTTTAAAGTTTTAAGTTCCGTATATAACGCAGTTACCTTGGGTTTTCCTTGACCCATGTAATGCTCCCTTAGTATCTCTAAGGCTTTCTTGCCATTGTCCCTTGCATCCCTCATAATAAGAGCAAAGCTCCTGTTATCGAGTAATATTTGCATGTTTATCAGCGTTTGGTGTGTTCTTTTCCAACTCGCTTTTCAGCTTTAACGTATGCAGATATCCGTAGAACTTGGCCTCCCACAATTCGCACTTTCGTTCATCTTCATCATACAGCAAACGTGTCCTGGGCCTATATCCTGTTGAGCTACCGGTTGCCATTGTTTGATGAAGGCTAGGCATTCAGAAAAGAGCGTCCATTTTGCAACGTGGGATTTTCTTAACATAAGAACATTTTAACAAGTTAGAAAACAGGTGTTTTCGTTCAGTAGGTTGGTTTTACGTTCATTACAATAGTTTTTTTTTTGACAAACTCATTCTCTTGAGGACAGCGTTGCGTGTTGTAGTATGTTTATTAAAATTATTCAAAGCTGTTATTTTTGAAAAAGGTATAAATAGGATTCATATGCAGGTTAGTTTATTAACGATGTTAGAGAATAATAAGACGGTCTCCCTAATATTTGGTAGCAGAGGGTAGTTATATTATCGTGGATAAACTTTTGGACAGCAGGAAGCTTAATTGATGAGAATAAGTTGCGACAGAGGAAGATATGGAAAACTGGGAAGAAAGTTTGGAAAGCTTGAAGCAAGAAAATGCAAAATAGAAATCTGCGTTTACACGAGTACGAAAGCAGTTATTAGAGTTGGTGGAAGAAACTGATTTACCGAGCAGATGTCAGGTTCCAGGTGGTCAAGCGAAATTGTTGACAAGAATAGTAGGCGGCGACTGTGCAAAGTCGGTAATGGTAGACATTGAGTATGGGCATGTGGTGTTTTTCAAAACATGGACGCAACTCAGCGATGGAATGTGGCAAAGCAATTCAAATTGTGTTTTCGTTGCCTTGGTGATGGTCACAGTGGTAATCATTAGTAGCAGAGTATGTGATATTCAAAGATGTCAGGAATCACATAGTAAATTGCTACATAGCATGGGCAGCAGGACTACTGACAAGCAAACCAGCAACAACACAAGGAACTTGCAAACTTACAATCAACAAGCAGTCAGTAGTGGCAATTATCAACAGTTTTCATCATCAGCCACGGAGTGGGAGCATATGAAGAGGAATTTTACAACACAAACAACAACAACAATGTGTTCAAAGTCAGAAGTCAAAGGAGCAATGGCCTTACGAAGAATTCTAGTTATTTTGAATAATGACTGTCGCTAATTGAAGGTGAATGCACTTTTTGACAATGCAAGCACTCGGACGTAAGTAAATGCAGATGTTACACCAGAGCTTGGTATAACTGGCACTTTTGAAACAATAAAGATCAATATTTCGAATAGTGAATGTAAGTCATTTCAAACCATGTCTGTCGAATTTGGACTTGAAAGTGTAAATGGTGACGTTGATATCATGATTACAGCACATACTGTGAAGAGAGTAACTGGAAACATGAAAGCCATCCAGTGGTCACAACATGCAGATAATTGGTCTCATTTGAAGCACATTGAATTTCCAAATACAGGCTTGAGACCTATTGTTGAGTTGCTGATTGGTATTGATTATCTTCATCTGCACAGTTTCTACAAAGAAGTGGATGAGAAGGAGAGCCCATTGCCAGACGAACACCATTAGGATGGACATGTGTAGGATATCCAGAAGGCAACATTGATTATGATGATCATACCAATTTCAGCAAGATAGCTTTGTTCACAGTTAATAGATCTGAATAGATTTTGATGAGATCAATTCAACAATGAAGAAGTTCTGGGACATTGATTCAGCTGGAATTTGTACTCAGAGGACAATTGCAGATGCTGATGAGAAGGTGGTGTTGAAGAAAGCTGAGAATTCTTTCAGATTTATTAATGGTAGACATGACATTGGAATACCATGGAAAGAAGAATTTCATCAAATGGTGAACAATCATAGAATGGCAACGAAAAGACTTCAGAACACCGAGAAACGTTTGCTCAAGAGACCGGATCTGATGAAAGTATATGAGGAAGTTATTGACAATTATTTGGACAAAAGATACATAACAAGAGTTCAAGCAACTGAGAAGTAGCCTGATAGTAAGTGGTATCTTCCTCATTTTGTTATTTTGAAGCCCAATGAAGCGACTACCAAGCTAAGAATAGTTGTCGATGCTTCAGCAAAGTATGAAGGAAGATCCTTGAATGATATGATATATTCAGGCCCAAAACTACAACGTGAATTGTTTGATGTTTTGCTGCGCTTCAGATGTCATCCCATTGCAGTAGTCTGTGATATTGCTGAAATGTATTTTAGAATTCAGATTCCAGAAGCTGACCGTGTGTATCATCGATTTATTTGGAGAAGTTGCAATCAAGATAGAGATCCTGAAGAATATGAATTCAATTGAGTCGTGTTCGGTGTAACAAGCTCACCATTTCAAGCACAGTTTGTCATTCAGAAACATGCTCAGTTCTTCAGATCAATGGTTTCAGAAACTGCACTAATGTCAACCTATATGAATGATAGCATGGATTCAGTAACAGATGTGGAAAACGGAATTGAACTTCACCATCAGCTTTCAACTCTGTGGAGCAAAGCAGGCATGCATGCTCACAAGTGGCATTCCACTTCTCCAGGAGGTCTCTCTGCAATTCCACGAGAAGACAGAGCTTCTGAAATTGATTTAGCCAATTGAGAACTTCCGATTGTAAAGACTCTTGGGATACTGTGGCGAGAAAAGGAGGATATTTTCAGTTTTCACCTAAGTCCACCTGGAAATGGCGAATTCATCACGAAGAGATAGTTTCTGAGAGCTGTAGCAACGCTTTTCGATCCTCTTGGGTTTTAGCACCATTTATCATGAGACGAAAGGTAGTAATGCAGACAATATGGAGAAATGGGTTTGATTGAGATGATGAGTTGGATGCTGAAGTAAAGTCAAAAATCCATGTCGAATATATGCCGATGAAACTATCTGAAGCCAGTGGTATTGTCGAAAGTATGCTAGACACCTATTTCAGCGCATGGCATGAGCTAAGGCAGGCTAAAATTTGTGTCTAAAAGTTGGTAAACTTTTCTAAAATGCCTTTGATGTACCTTTAAGAGGCAGTATTTACCGATAGAGCTTTTCCAAGAGTTGTGATGCCCCCACACTCCCTTGCTATGACCCTGTTTCTACTATTTGTCAAAAGCAAATCGTATTCTATTATAGTTTCAGAGTAATTCAAATTTTGACATTTATTAATCATAATCTCCTCCTCTTTGAGTTCTTCCACACTGTTATCAGTTTTGAAAACGAAACGGAATCGACTTTTGCTACCTGATAAAAGAATTTCTGAGGTGATCTAAATTCATAACAACCTCTCCTTACGTTAACTTACATGACATACACACAATGAAAATAAAGGCTATAAGCAACAAAGCGCTGACAAAAACTATATGCAACTGCCATAATTCAATACACAATTCTTCTTCCTCTTTCTACAAAGCCAGATAGTTTTTTACATAAAACAGGGCATATCATATCATCATATCAACTATAGTTAACATGCCTTTCTTGATATCCATGATCCCACTTGCAAAAAAGTTTGCTTCTCTTTAAGATGAATTAAAGGAAAGATACAAAATTCAACATGAAAGACATAAGATCCACAAAGTTGATGGAAATCGTAGAATTGTTATGAAAGAGGTAAAGGTTGACGAATTTGCGGTAAAGTTAAGAATAACTGGCACAACACCTCCTTCGTATGCATTCAACCTATTCGAAAATAAAGTAAAGAACAAAAAATTCAAAGATGAAAAAAGTAGAGACCTTGAGCTCCTTGAAGGTATGAAAGGCAAACGTTTTGAGTTGTCTGAACTGATTAACCATGATGACCGAGTAACGTATATTTGTGCCATTCCCGGGATGGGTAAGTCAGTTCTATCAAAACAGTTGGCATATCGCTGGGCAAATGGGAAAATCTACACCAACTACAAATTTTGTATTATGATGGAATGTAGAGATATCAATTACTTTGTGCTACATGAAGGAACTGACTTGTCAAAGCATGAAATATTCAGCGAATTTCTAAAATCAAAATTTGACTACGATTTAGGAGATGCAGCTGGGACTTTATTTATTGTGGATGGCTTGGATGAGCTTCTTGATATAAAAGAAAATGATTCCCTAATTTGGCAACTGCTGGATATTCACAATTCAAAATACACTAAGGCAAAAATAATATTAACGGGAAGACCGCAGGTGGAAAGAACTCTTGATAGTTATAACAGGGAAGTGGGTGGTATGCAAAAAATAGAGATTCTAGGACTGAGCGAGGAGCAAGTCAACGAATATGTCACAATGTTTGCCTCTTGTGAGGAAGAGATTGTCAAAATTAACAAGGTAAAAAATTCTTCAATAGCATACCTTCCAGTAATCTATGTCCCTCAGTTTTTGAATTCTTTGTGCTGTGTTGCAATATTATCAAAAGGAGAAGCAGTTCGTAGTGCAGCAGAATTGTACTGTTGGACACTTTATTTGCTTCTGAAACAGCACGCCGAGAAAGGGGGATCAAGAGAAAAACTGTGTTCCGAAATTTTCGAGGAATATTCAAGTGAGTTACTAGTACTTTGTAAGATCTGTCATGAGCTGCTTAATGAAAGCACAATCATTTTTGAAGGAAATGTCCCATGGCGACTTCTTAAGGGTGGAAAGAGGAAAGAATTCTTTGAAGGGCTTTTCACTGACGTTTCCGATAATCGTAAAAGGAGGTTTCAGTTTCAACATTTGACTCTCATGGAGATTCTCTCTGCTATTCACATTTGCGGTATGAAAAGTCGTATGGAAGCAATAGAAGACAATATGAGGAAGGGGCTTTATCAAGTAGTACTATTTAGCTGTCAGCTAATTGCAGGTTTGAAGTATGATGGAATTATTCAAGACGTGTTTATAAACGATGAGGAGTTACAAGCAATTAATGTACAACATTTCTTGCCACATGTTCTAGAACTAGCTATTCAAAGCATTTCTTTTGAAGGCTACTTCCGACGAAAACTTCAAGAACAGTCATTCCAGCTATGTCTTGACATTATAATGAGTTTTACAAATAAAGATGTAGCCAGCAAACAATTTATTGCTTCAACTATCAAGAAATTACGTTATGAGGGGGCTGAGTTTAGAGTGCAGAGCTTGAAAAAGGTGAATGATATATGCAAACTTTTAGAAGTGGAATACCAATACTGTGAAGAGGACCTGAAAGAAATACTCCAAAATGTTTTCGTTGAGTTGGTTGTAGTTGACGACGTAAACGTATTGACTCCTTTACAGTGTTTTGCCATTGTTAGGGAAATCGAACTGAGGGGATTGGAAACGTCCGTTAGCTTACTTCAGAACAAAATTGCTGAAATTACAAAATGTGAAAAGGTAATAATAAAGCATTGCAAATTAGTAGATGAGAGAGCTATTGATTTGAGAAAGGTGAAATTCAGTTTGAAATGGGTGAGGATTGACTCGTGTCAATTGATCAAGAAAAGTTTCATTAACGTATGCAAATGGGCGGCCACATCAATTGAAGAGTTAACATTAATATCCATCGACAAGATTGAGGATTCATGGTGGGAAGAATTGGCTGGTGCCATTGCCAATGAGTATGAAAGGAAAACTGGAAACTTGGCGCTGAAAAAATTGAAGGTAAACAGTTGCACTCAAATCATCAGTTCAAAGCTGAAGATTAGGGTAAGTATTAACTTGTAAGTCTATTGTTATAGTAAATCATTGCCACTGCGGTTACATCTTTATATGCAAAAACACACACACATATATATGTATGTGTATATATATATATATATA
>WIPJ01002413.1:1642-21431 GCA_018155075.1 Cassiopea andromeda | reverse complement strand
GTATGCATGTATGTATCACATCAAGTGTTTATGTCTAAATAACGACTAGTCATCTGGTAAGGGACGTAGCTAGCGAAAGGGGTGTGGAGATGGAGTCACACCTCTAGCCTTCGACGATCTGGTTGATGAACTTAGATTCAATGACTTTCGTCAATATATAACTGCATGCTTTGCCAAGACGTAATTAAAAGAGGGATGAAAATGCTTTTTCTACCATCAATGCAACCCATACAAATAAGGGATATCAGGTAAACGCTTGTGTCAGTAAAATCACATTTCTGTCGGTAATTTTACGGCTTTACCAGTTCTGTCCGTAAATTATTGCTTTGCACCCACCAGAACAAGGGTTCACGCCACACTACTGCATGTAAAGTTTGATTATTTTGATTTGCAATTTTTATGTGGAAACTGATAGATGTAAATAAAGTATTTTTACGATTTCAAAGTAATTTCACCATGATGGAAGGCGAATAGAGTAAAATGTAACTGAACTCAATCGTATGCTGTAAGAAAATAACTCCTAGATTGCATTCTGTGTGCAATGCAAATATTCTCAGCTGGGCCGATAATGCAGGACACTTAAGCAAGTACAACAACAATCCATAATGCAATGCCTATCACATGACTATGAGTTTGGATTTATTTTTTGACAACGTATATTGCGCATTTAGCAATGACAGTGTGAATGCACGCCAAAGGAGGCTGTTTGATCATAAACAGAGACAATAAATTTGGTATTTTCAGCAAATAGCACATGTTCTTGACTCAGTTTAGTTGATGGGAAACTTGACTTGTAAACAAAATCCAGCATTTATGCTCAGAAACAACGACTACACGAGACTTCTCTAAAATAGACAGAGCTAATCAGACAGTCATTGCATGGCTCAGCTATAGTTATTAGGAGAAATATCAATTTTTGTACATAAAAAAAGTGCTCTAGGTTTTGTTGAGTCCTACTAAGAAGTGTGACTTCTTGGCGTACCATTTTTAGGCCAAAACTAGTAAGTTATTTAAGATGTATGTTCTGTATTTCAAATGTTGTTCAAAATAATTTAAACTTTTAACACAAATTCTCATTTTCTGCTTGAGCACACAATGCATAGTATCTTGAAAGTGACGTCTTTACTAAAAGGTGTTGCACGTTACACACTCTTTCTATTGCTTGTCCCAAAGCTATTCTGTTCACCAGCAACACCTTCAATAACATCTGCATTACACTACTCTACCATAGTATTTTCTATGTAACGATTTCTTCGCTTTGGACTATTGTGCTTCTCGGCTGTGTACTTTGGTCTTTGACATTTGCTTTCATTCGAATTTCATTCGCATTTGAGTTTTTTCTCTCGTGAGCTGATGATTCCAACTTCTGTTTTGCATGATACTTTTCAACGTAGCCTTTGAAAAAGTAAATAAGAGGATTCAAAGCTGCAGAGGCTTTCTGTAGCATGGCTGATGTATTTGTGAGCTGGAACTTGAAGGCATCAGCTATCAATGGAATGTTGCATGCCAAGAAAGAAACAACAACTAAGATGCAGATTATAATTGATGTTTTCTCCTTCTTCATTGCTTCCTTTATTAGTTTATGGTTTACTCGTAGTATTTTCCTATCGAAATCAAATGATTTCAATGATCTCAACATCATGAGATGGAGAACCCAGCCATACAGTAGAACTATAAGGAAAGAGCCAAAAGTCATAAGGCCAGCAAGAACGTACACTCCCGTAGAAGATAGCAATGTCCATCCTCTCTGATGTAGCACATTGTCATTTATCGATAGTGTCACTATGAAAATGACATCAAAAAGCCACGTGATTAGTATATATTTCACGAGTTTTCTTCTGCTTGTGTGCCATAAGCGATGCTGTAGTGGGAGCTTAATCGCAATGAACCGTTCAATGCCAATCACTGCTACAAAGCTCACTGATGCTGTTATTGAGAATGTCAAAGCTCCTGTTACCCAGTAGAATGCATAGTCAAACTTAAGTTCCTTCCTTCTTTTAGAATGCTGTGTGATTACTGTAACAGCGAGAAATAGGAAACTGTTGAGAAAATCAGCTATTGCCAGATTCAGCAAGACAATCTCAAAATCTGTTGCTCTCTTGATTTTCCTCACTATCAACGTGATCTCAATTCCATTCAATACAATTGCAATCGTAGATACTGCATAGGAGAGAACAAGAAATGCAGTCGATGGCTGCAACAATTTGGCAAAGTCGGCTTGGGCGGTAAAAGCGGTACCATTAATATTGGCCATTGTTCAAAGCGATGCTGATTGTTCACTGTTCGCTATTGCTGCTCCAAGCATTTGGTGTAGTAGCCTAGTGACGTAGATGAAGCTCTAACCAATTTTCGTCTTTTTGAGTTGGAGATAGGGTTTGAATTAGGGTTAGGTTGACGGTACGGTTAGGCTTAAGGATAGGGTAATAGTTCGTGTAAAAGCTATTCTCTTCATGCAACAGATATGAAGGAGATATAGCTAACGTATATGGTTGCCCAGTTGCCTCCCACTAGTTTTCTTGAATTGAATCGCAGTGTCCTTCACCATCAATAAGGAATCTGAACTGAGTTTAATTGAGTATCTCTGATTCTGAGAAGTATCTGTTTCATATACTGCCCAACATCTTTCTGCTCCAATGCAAAAATTAGTCTGAATTCAACTGATATGATGTTTAATTGTAATAAGTCTGTAATTTCACAATGGATCCAAAAAGAAGCATTTCTTGATTAAAGTACATCGCTAGCTATCAACTGGATTCCAATATCACGTCATTGAGCTTAAGGGTCTTTGATCTTCTTCTCTCCTGAGTTATAATTCGAATGAACTCCACCAACGTTTGAAGCAGCTGTTTTGCATGTAATTCATGACGATATGCAAATTCATCATTTACGTACTGTGATCAAATGTTGTCCTATCTCTTTATCTCTATTTGATCTGTCCTATAACAAACCTTGGATTTTTGAATTTCTAGCTGTCAAATCAATCGGAAATAATTATTCCCTTGGTATTTTCTGCCTTTGTTTACATTGGACTTACTTCAAAAAATCTTTAGCACAGATGTTAAGTAAGAAAAATCAATAACACAGAAGCTAATTACGAAATTAGGCGTCTTAATTATTATAACTCGCCGACTCTCTTAGCTTGGAAAATATTCTGCTGTGACATGCTTTGTATGCATGGCATCGTGGCAAATCATTTAATTTTAACAAAAGTGTATATTTTGTTGCTTTTCATAAGTACGTAGTAGTTGCTACTAATCCACACCTGGCATCTCTCAACGAAACTTCAAAACCTGGACTTGAACATAACAATCTTCACCAACTTTGTGTCCACTTTTGCTAGTTTTATTGCCTGCTCATGATATTTGAATGTTTGTGCATGGAACATTTAGGTCTATTTCCCCACAGCTAGCAATGAGTTTGAGAACTAATTGCCACAATTAACAAAGAGTTTGAGCTCAACTAGGCTTACGATGACTGGACCACTCAAGATTACGTGCAGAAGAACCAAGTTGATATTAGGAATGAGAATAAACAGCAACCCTTTTACAGTTTCTTGATATTTGCTCTACGAAACTGTCGTGTATATTCTTTTCCCGTTTTCTGAGCCCCAAGCTGCCATGCCTCGTTTTCATTTTACATACATGCTCCCTGTTAGTTTTTCTGGTAGCTAATAAATAACATACCTCCTTTTGAGGTCCAAAGTTCAACCATAATTATGACAGTGCAGCTCCGCAGCAACTGCGTTGCATGGATATATCTCCGTAACAAGAACCGTTGTTCGGTTTATGCAAATCGGCAAGCTAAGTAACTAAGTATGCAGTTTCAGACTTTAGTTTTCTGTTATGAGTAACGTTTTTGCAGTAAAAGGTAAATGTACAATCCTCTATTGACACAAAATTTGTCAACATACCAAAAGAGCAATGCTTGCACTCTACACAGAGCCATTGAGGGGTGGGGGCAGAAATTTTTCTCGCTTCATTCGCAGGGGGCCTCATCTTTCTCTTTTGTTCCGGGGTGTCTGTAGTTTCTTGGCAGCCCTACTGGGGCCTTAGCTTGCTAGGAAGCACCCTCTTTTAATTTCAAAGTACATCTAATCTATCATATAAACACCAGGATGCAAAAAATACTAGTATGCTCTTAGAAATGAACACCCTTTCAAGCTGCTAAGAACCCGAGCTACCACTTTTGGAGAAACAAGCATCTCTTTTCTTGGCTGAAAGTTGTAGCATGAATTGTCTCTAGAAAAGAAGCAATGCGTAAACCTGAATCAATTTAAAGCATAAATAAAGAATTGGAAAGCAGAAGAATGTAGCTGTCAATTATGTACGTGCTATGTGGCTCAGGTTGGATTTGTCTAATAGAAACTAGAATAAAGCATACGCTATAAATTTTGGTGTGAAACAAAATAATTTATTAATAGTTTTTCGTATTTCTGTATTTCATATGAAGATTTTAACTTTAGTCTTTAACTTGTAAGAGGATTGCATGTTTTGGTATACTTATTTCGTTATAAAGTAGGCTTAACTACTGTGCAGCCTACTGTAAATCAGTGATTTGAATTGATTGATTTGAGTTGATTTGATTTGAATTGATTGATTTGATTGATTTGATATGATAGAACTAAACGATTTACGCTATTTTTTGTATAAGAGTAAAGCTTGTAAAATTATGGACCTCTAAGCAGTGGTGATTTCTAAAAGTTTAAACAAGGGGGGCTCTAGAAGCAACGACACCCATAGCTTGGGTGTGGCCCAGCTACACCCACGCCCATATTTCCAAAGATGGAAACATGATAATTTAGTTTAATACTGATATAGTATAATCAACAATAAGATATAAGCCCATGCAAGAATGTTAGGGGGACTGAGCCCCCCAAAATGAGCAGAAATTTTAGCAAGGGGGGCTCCGACCCCTGAGCCCCCCTTAGAGATCACCCCTGCCTCTAAGTACGAAAAATTTAAAATAATGCGAGGCTGACAGTAGGTGAATCTCGCATTCGAGGTCGACCGGTATTTAGCGCTTACCGCCTTTTCTCGTAATAGAATCTCGCAAGGACTGTTATCGCTTTTCTGGTGAAGTATCTAGGCGTAGAAAAAGCAGAGAGGTAATAAATCCAAGAGCTTTTGCGAATATACACGATTGATATTGAGAGAAGTGCAAAGTGGTTGAGATACTTTATTAGCAAGCACATACTGTAAGTCATTACAATGAATTTTCTCGCTTCTACATGGCTTTTGAGATCTCTAGAAGTTGCCTATGTTATGTTGCAATTATAGTACATTATCATTTCTACAACTCTGAAAATATTGACGTGACTGCAAAAAGCCCATGCTCATTTGATGTTATTGCACCTAGCCCATTCTAAAGTGCTACATAAAGGTCACGAAAGCCGCAATGAACGAGGCAAAAGTCAGTATGAAATCAACAAGACAGGCCTAAGCCTACAGATAGCACCCAGAGAGTGCTAATGCATGTTCTTACCTCCCCCCGCCAATTAGCCCTCCAAAATCAATGATTAAACTGGTCCTTCCATTTTAGCCCTTCATCAACAATGACACATAAGGATTGGACTTTCCTCTTATGTTTTATTTCGCTGTCACTAAGTTTTAGCAAGGGGAGGTCATTGATTTCATTTATTCTTTGTTGATGACCAATAACCATAACGTCTGTTTTGGGGGGGGGGGTTTGCACAGTTTGTGTACCCTCAACCAATCACTGATATTTGATAGCTCCTTCTCTGTCAAGCTTATGAACTCTGCTATATCATTAGATGCAACTGTATAATTGAAACCATCTAATTCCTTTTCCTTTGATACAGGCTTTTTCAAATCTAGAAATATCATCATGTCAAGCTTTTGGTTGTCAGTATTTTGATGCCAATGCTGAGTGTGATATATGATTGGATTCTATTTACGTACCAGAGTTTAGGGTTGTCATGCTAGCCAACTCACTCCAATTAAATGCCCCATAGGCAAGTGAATCAGTTGTTGATCACCACACAACCAGTTTTTTTGTAGTTTTTGGCTAACATTTAATAATAATGGACTTCTCTAAGCATTGCTGTAAGCTGTGTTAAAGTTCAGGACAAATTTCTTTATGGAATTTATATGTGTGAAGCCCATGACTTCAGTCAATCATTGAGTGCCTGTTCTCACTAAATGTATACACGTTTTTTTTATAAGAAAAAAGTTTATAAGAAAGTGAGGCTCACATTGTCAAAATCTTAAGAAAATTGTAAGAAATCACAAGGCTCATTTTCCAGAATTAAGTGTTTTTATAGGCCAAAAATCAGTAGTTCGTCGTTATTGCCTTCAAAATGTTAAAGATGGAATTCAAATTCATGTATTCAATATTAATAATGAAATTTTAAACCACTGTAGCCAGCTTATTTCAGTAAAAGTTAAGAAAAAGTTAAGAAAATCTGAGGCTCAATTTCGGGAAATGTTAAGAAAATTGAGGCTCAGGCAAAATAATGATTTTCTTATAAAAAAAAACATGTATTCTCTGCTGATATTGCAAACTGCATCAGGATTGTTGATACTGCATCTTTTTCACATAGTTAATGACTTTTGAATGCAAATATGCATAAGTGAATGATAAATGCACACACTTTGTATGTAGACTTGAATCAGAGATAGAAAGTGTCTTGCTATTTCAACCCTGATTCTTTTCTGACCAATTTCTACAGTTGTGTTACAATTAACCATAATCATGACTATGGGGTATGTGGATGCACACAATAATAACAGAACAAGATAGAGCTACCACCTATAAATCTTACACACATAAGCAAATCTCTGAATTCAGAATGAAATTTTGCGTGTGTACATAGCTTATATAGGTAATATATTATAGGTTACAGAGCACAAGTATAGGTATATCTGAAAACCGAATATAAGAATTATACCAAAGCAGACACCTCATTCAATTGCAACTAGTTTTATCTTATCTAGGAAGACTGTTTAAGCTAACTGGTCACACTTGAAATATTTATACACTCTGTTACTTTAATATGACATTTGATTAGGTTGTAGTAATATCAATCTTTTATCTTATGTCTTTCTGTTTAGATAATATTAATACACTATGTAGTATATTCATAACATAATGTGCCAAAATAGTTTTGAAATTATATAGTTTCACTTAAATATTTGCATATTAATCCCAACAACAGGTGTGGTTGTCCATGTTATAACATTGCTTAATCCTAGAAGCCATTTATAGTACATGTATTTCTTATGTGAGTGCAAAGTATACGTATATTTTGCATGAATTAATCTGAAAGAAGGATCAGATTTCATATTTGAATTCTCCATGCTGGACTTGTACAAAGTCAGGTGAAATACCCCCCTGCAGCTATTTGTTTGTTGACCATTGTTATCAGCAGTTTATCTTTCATGATTTAACCTGATATTATCCACAAATAAAGCATCCTTCTAATGCAATTTTTGTAATTTTGCTATACCTGACACAATGGAAAATAGATTATAGGTATGTATGGCAAGATAGCAAATATGTGATATGGCACAAAGCTATTTTTAAGTATAGACCTCAATCATGGGTACAGCATGTGATATTTGCTCTTCTAGTTTCCCGGCACAATAAGTTGCTCAATTAGCCTAGTACTTCTATCATCAGATACACACAGAAAAGCATGCTTTGTTTAGCTCTGTAAAATAACTCTGTTATTTAGGGATGTGTATAATTGGATGAGGGTGAGGTAGCAAAGTGGTTAGAGTGCATGCCTCCCAAGTGGAAGGTCTACGGTTTGGGTGTGAATCAATGCGGCACTAATGCACTTTTGTACCTAAGCCCTAGGCCCTTACTGGCTGCTCACCCACCGTTCACCCAGCAGTGGATGAGTACCTGGCGGCAACACCAGGGAGATAGAGGTGGCGAGGAAAGGAACTGGCCACCCTATCTCACATACTGATAGCTTAGGATAAGTGTCCTCTCTAACAGGCATTCCCCTACGCACAAAAGGATACAGGACTAACTTTACCTTTTTACAGTTGGTTGAACATTCAACTGCACACATCCCTAGATATTACAATAAGTCATACACAAGAGATTTTGTAACAAAGATAAGAGCATGATCATTGTTCTTGTTTATTGTTTTAACACAAAGAATGCCTAGTGTCCACATCATAAACAAGTCATTACTATACCACAGTAGCAATTACTACTAGATTGATTCTTTTGTGTTGATCCTTTGTTACAGTTGCATGGATAATATGTATTTATTTACATTGATATTAGCAGTATGACATATGACTAGCTTTTTCTACTTTTTTAGATTTTATGCATGAAATGGAGGCATATACTGAGAGAGAAAATTACATAAAAGTTGCCTATATTCTTCTGGAAGTTATTCCAAAGCATCTAAGATCATATTTCATAACTCTTTGGAATAGCAAATATCCAGATGAGAAATGGAAAGATGACACTGCAGAGAGAGATCTTAGGCTGCAGACTTTGCTAGTAACAGGCAGTAAAAACCAAAATCAGGACATATATACTCAGAAGATTCTGACTGGAAATGAAAAAGAATGGGACACTACAACCTTAGTGAATGCTATTTTGCATTCTAATCTCAAATTGCTGCAGAAGGGTTGCCGGCCCTCTGTTCATAGGAGCATTCCTTTACTTGAATGTGAAGAAGTTGACATCATTAGAGGTATACAAAATTCATTCTATGGGCATGTACAAAGCATGACATGCACAGATGCTGAAATCAAAGACATTATGATAAGCCTCAAAAGTATAGCAAAGAATAGATTTGATAAAGATGCAGAAAAGGAAATTGAAAACATTGAAAGTTCCCAAATTACTTTATTGATGGCAAAACGAGTGAATGAACTACTTGAGGGTAAGCTACTTTCATTTCATTTTCAGCTCATTAAGTTAAGCATAGGCTGGTTTTGCAAGGGGTCTTCCAAGTAGAACACCACAATGAAAAGTAAAAAGTAGCTACAATAGAAAGTTTTTAAATGCTGTAGTACTCTTTTGATTTGCCTTAATGAGGATGCTAAGTTGCTTGGATAGTTAGGAAAAAGCGCCGTATCCTTGGATGATGTTCATAGGTAGCCTGGTATTTGTACTTGTATTACAAAGATTACGAGAAGTGCAAGCAATATTTTGTTGATAAGATTAGATGGATATTATGGGAAAAGATTTTGCAGAGACTTAAAAATTTCAATCTTTGATTTTCCACCCACATTTTTCCTCAATAGGTTTAATAGAAACACGATAGGCAATATATGTAACCATTCTGCTACTTCAATCTATTCTTTTGAATAAAAAATTATCCAACATCACCAATGTTTGATTCCTACCTACCATTAATTCATTAGCATTTTTTATTCTTCTGATAGGATTTGTAGACTATAATTTTCCAATGTCTGAGTCCATTGCTTCTTCTCATAGAATAGGAAATATATGATGTATGATTATATGAAGTCATTCTTTAGAACTTAAAGATGACATTAGGCAATTGGGAGACAGCCTGTCTGGTCAATTAGAAAAGTTGATAGAACCCATTTCAGGTATGAAGTTTCTTTATGAATACAAGTTTTTTATGCTAGCTGGTAATTTCTGTCCTTAATGATTGGAGTGGATTGATTTCCTACATATAATTTGGTGACTTTCATCTTGATCTAATTCCTGCATATTCACCATCTCTCTGCCTTACTTTGATGTTGCTTCAGCTGGGTAGACAAGGTAGCTATAATGAGACCTTTTTTCCAATTTAGGGACAATCATAAGTGAATCTTGCTTCAGATTCCTTCAAGTTATGCCTGCCTATCTATAGAAATAAATGTAACTATGTTGTTAAGGTCCATGTTTACATATTGCAGCTATTTAGGAAGAACATCATTCTACTTTCTACCATGTTTGTGCAAATGCATACATAGATTATATACATTCAGAGTTTCCAATTTTATGTACAAGAGCTCTATCAGATGCAGCATAACCACTATACATTTAGACGTCAAATGTTTCAATTTTTTCATTAGTGATAAGATGAACTTCATGGTTGACATATACCAGTAGCAAGCTTTTTTTATTATTGAGGTTGGAATTCTGTTCCCCCATTCCAAATGGGCCTTTATATTATTTGCAAAAATTTTTCTTTAGGTATTACCTGTTGTTCACTATAAAATTTCAATGATGAAAAATTGAATATCTGAATGAAGAAAGTGATAGGTCACTAAAATAAGACCTCCAACATCATCTTCCTTCATATGCTAGTGCCTGGAGATCTTCAGTCCTTGCTTAAGAAAATAGGCTGCTTGTCTTCAGCCCTCGCCCTCTTCCCTTTCAGATGTATATTGATGTACTCTTGTGATAGTTTGAGACTTTTTCTCTTTATATCATTCAATGAAGTCATTGATGCTTTTTGATACCAAGAGACAGTGCACTTTAGTACTTTATGATCAAAGTTGTTATGGTTCAGTCAATGAGATCAGTTTGTTGCAAGTAGCTTTTTCAACTTTAGGCTAGAAATTGAAAATCAGAAAAACCTAGCAGGGACACTTAGCAGCATGAAACTGACAGTGTTGAGAATTGGAGGCTGCCAATACCATTATCCAGCTCTGTCCATATCTGAGTAATATAGGCGAGCCTCAATTGGTCATGACTCTATTGTCAGAAGCAGATTTGAGTTGTTTTACAGTTAAATGTTAAAGTGACTCTTGTGTTGTGTATTAGGAACACATCTTTAGGTTTTCATCAAAAGTAGAACAAAAGATTTTACTCCCTTGAACATTTTTATCCACTTCTCAGTAGAGTTGGTGTGTACAATGTGTTACCTTTTATTTGTGGCAACTTTTTATCTCACCAATTCATGATTACTGCTATCCTAGAAAATTGAAGCTTTGACACAGCCTGTGAATTATGTCTTTCAAGCTTATTAATCCTGTATCATCTGGGATTTATCAAAATACTGCAGTAGCAACTACATGAATCAATTCTAGTGGCTGTAGAAATACACTCTTTTATAAGAATACCTAGATTTTTCCCAAGCCTCAATATACTTGAACTTTTCTGATTTGAGCCTAGAATTATTATTAGATTACACATTTTTATTATAAGAAAATCATTATTTTGCCTGAGCCTCAATTTTCTTAACTTTTCCCAAAATTGAGCCTGAGACTTTCTTAACTTTTTCTTAACTTTTACTGAAATAAACTGGCTAGAGTGGTTTACACTATAGTTAATAAAATTTATACATGAATTTGAATGACATCGTTAACATTTTGAATGCAATAATGACAAAATACCGTTTTTTTTGCCTATAAAAACACTTAATTTTGGAAATTGAGCCTTGTGATTTTCTTACGACGTTCTTAAGATCTTGACGATTTGAGCCTCATTTTCTTATAAACTTTTTTCTTATAAGAAAAACATGTAATCTTAAATATAAAAGGTATAATTTCGTGTAAAAAGTTAAGGAATATATTCCAATCATTGTTGATGTTTTGCTGCATTATAACAGTAAGCAAGAGTTTATGTTTTGTATCTTTCATGCAAAGGTACATCTAAAAGCAGTTTTTCAACTTGGATGCAAAAAAGTTCTCTTGTCTTGACGAAGCCTGAGCTGCACATCATTTGTAAATTATTCTTAAAGTTCAGTAATTTTGAGCCTCAATATTCTTCTAAACATTATCCTTATAGAAAATGACTGTATCCCTTGATAGAGTAATGCCTTCATGGGTTTAGCCTTTTCTGTTCACAGAGCAACATTAATATCCCTGTTGAATATCAGGCTAAAGGAATTTGCATTTCTACAATACTGAATGTTACACTTTTTGGCTAGATTCATCACCCTGGAGCAGCGAGTGCATAAGGAACTATCATAAGTTTTCTATCTCCTAATCCAAATAATGAAAGTGTTCATTCACTTTACATTCTCACCACGTTTGAAACAGTATGAAACTTTACATTTCAAAATGAAGTGGACGCAACAAGGCAGTTCAAGGACTTTAATGTTAGAAGTACATTTTAGAGTTCAAATTGGAGGAAAGTGGACCTTTGTTTATTAACATGCTGTGATATGTAAAATAAATTCTCCTCATGCTTTGGTAAATACTTCCTAGTGTGCGAACACACAATGCTGGTACGCAGAAAGAAGAAAAGAGTGTACAAAGCAGCTATTTTATGCCGCAGTTTTCAAGTTTTATGCCGCAGTTTACAGCTGTCCCTCTTTATATTGCAGTCCTCTGCAATAGCTTCAACAAAGTAGCTTATACTCTGTGGCATTGAAAATTTATGTGTGGGAAATGTCCATGGTTACTGCTATCCCTTCTGCCGCTTAGATTTTTCTGCACTATTTTCAGAGATTACTGTGTGAACTAGAGTGCTTTGTTTTCCGCACCAAGGTACATCAACCAATTAAAATCAAGGTGATGTAACTCTCATGTCATTTGCTATGCCCTATCGTAGCCGTATTTTGAGTAGGTCTTACTTTGACCATTAATGGAAATGAATATTTACAAAGCAAATGCTTTGTCTGTTTATTTTTTCTTATTCTTTGCAGTTTGCATTTAGGAATGCAATTAATTACTTCCAAACACTATTTTTTGGATTAGTTCCCCCTCCAAAGACCGTCCCTCTGAAAAGTGCACATTTGGGTTGCTGACGTTAAGATAAGTGCCCCGGGTGCTCTTTGAAGAATCACAGTAATCATAAGCATTACCAAAATTATAGCCATAATAGTCTTCTTCATCACCATCATTTTCATGTGATCATCATCATAGCAACCATCATCATAGCAACCACAATCCTAGTACTCATAATAAATATGAATTTTTTTCTGATGTCCTTTATCTATTTCCTTGACACAACTCATAATTTTGCTTTGCTTATTTTTTAGATCAATTAAAGGAGAATTACAAACATAAGTGTGAGAAACATAGCATTCACACAGTTGATGAAAATTGCAGAATTGTTTTAAAAGAAGTAAGGGTTAATGAATTTGCTGTAAGGTTAGAGACAAGTGATAATTGGCCAACAAATGATACATTCAGAGATGAAGCTAGACGACACCTTAGACAGTTTAAAGGTAACAAAATTGAATTATCTGAATTAATCAACAATGAGGCCCGAGTAACTTTTATCCGTGGCATAGCCGGAATAGGCAAGAGTGTCCTCACAAAAAAGCTCACACTTTTATGGGCTAATAGCGAGATTTACACTCAGTTTAAATTGTGCATTATGATGGAATGCAGAGTCATCAACAACTTTGTCTCACAGGAAGGGGCTGGTCTGAAAAGAAATAAACTATTTAGTGAATTTCTAAAATCAAACTTCAACTATGATGAAGGAGTTGAAGAGTGTACGTTGTTTATTGTGGATGGGCTAGATGAACTCCTTGATGTAAAAGATGGGGATTCCATCATTTGGCAATTGCTTGATATCAAAACTTCCAAATACGCTAAAGCAAAAATAATACTAACTGGAAGACCACATGTGGAAAAACATCTTGATCGAGTAGGTAAGGAGATGGGTGGTGTACAAAAGGTAGAGTTAAAAGGTTTTGGTGAGGAGCAAATCAATGAATATGTAAACAGATTTGTTTCTTGTGAGAAAGATCACTCGAATATAATGAAGACAATAGAATTTTCTGAGAAACATCTTCCATTAATTTACTCCCCCCAGATTTTGAATTTCCTCTGTTGTGCTGCCATTTTCTCTGATGGAGAAATAATCGGCAATACAACAGAATTGTATGCCTGGACCCTTTATTTGCATTTAAAACAGCATGTTGAGAAAGAAGGGCCTAGTCAAAAGCTATGTTTCGAAATTTTCAAGGAGTATTCAAACGAGTTAGTAATACTTTGCGAAATTTGTCATGAACTGCTGAATGAAAACAAAATAATTTTTGAGGGAAGTTTTCAATCAAGGCTTTGTTTGACTGGTAAAGGGAAGGGATTTCTTCGGGGGCTTTTTGTTGATGTTTCGGATAACTCTGTTGAAAAATATCAGTTTAACCATTTAACTTTAATGGAATTTCTCTCTGCTGTTCATGTTTGTGGCATGAAAAATCGGATTGAAATTATTGGAGAGAATTTGAAGAAGGGATTTTATGAAGTGGTGTTGTTTATCTCTCAGCTGATTGTGGGATATAAGTGTAACAGAATTATTAAATACATGGGCGCAAATGATGAGGAATTAAAAGCAATTAATATACAAGAATTTTTACCAAGCGTCTTAGAATTGGTAAGTCAATCTATTGATCATGAACAGGATGAGATTGAACTACGGATACAACAACGGCAATTATTCGAACTGTCAATTGACATTGTTCTGTGTTTTATGAATAAAGATGTAACTACCAAGATGTTTATTATTTCAACTGTCAAAGCATTACGTTGTGATGTGGATAGATTTTTCGAGGACAGCATGAGAAAGGTAGGTGAAATATGTGAAAGTTTAATAAATGTATTCAATTGTGATGAAAAGGACCTGAAAGAGACATTCGAAAATGTTCTTGTTGGGTTGGTTACAATTTATAGTGACGTAAAAGCATTGACTTTCGTTAAGTATTTGCCGAATGTCAAAAAGCTCGAATTGTCGGGGATGAAAATGAGTGCACTTTTGATTCGAAAAGGAATCAATGAAATTGCGAATTGTCAGAATGTAGACATGTTCAACTGTGAATTAGTCGATGATGAGATTGTTGATATTGGAATAGCAAATAATGAATTACAATTCTTATGGATTGAAAGATGTAAGTTGAATAAAAATGGCTTCATTAACCTATGCAATTGGGTGCTGGCATCATCAGTTACAATATTTAAACTCTGGGACGTTGGCAACATTGAGCATTCATGGTGGGAAGAATTGGCCGATGCCATTACCAATCAAAATGAAAGGAAAAATGGTAGTTTGGCGTTGAAGAAGTTGAATACATATGAATGCACTCAGGAGATTAGTGAAGAAATGGAAATGAAGGTTAGAAGATTTACTAATACCAATTCATAACTACTCCAGTGTATAAATATATACCAATATTTGAAAGCATTTGCTAATTTAGTTGACAATGAAATTTAAGAATTTCTCAGATGTATGTAATTTGAAAGAATGTTTGGTTAAACATGTGCACGGTTTGTGAGAAAACGTTAATTTTAGCACTTAATATTTAGATTATCATTTTTTCAGAGGTAATTCTTGGGGAAATTGATATTTCATAGTATGTGCTATAGTTAGCTGGATGCTACTTGCTTTTACCAATGGTTGAATATACAGAATTATTGAATCTTTGTGTTTAATGACTTGGCTATTAAGCTTAATAGAAGCCAGTTATACCAAATGGGATAAGGAGGCAAGAGAGACAGCCGTCAATTATAGGCAAATAAATATCGCTTTTATAATATGTTTCTTTTTCTATTGTAATTAATAAGGCCTTGTTATTTTTTATACAACTTGAACAATGAAAGTACTAAATTCGGTCGGCATAAATTAGTGAAGGTGCTCGCCAGAGCTAATTAATCTGTGTGAGCGGTGAGCGCCGCTCGCAGGTGCAAAACGCCACACTTCCAATTCTGCAGGCACTTTTCATGGAAATCTGTATATGACCATCTATTACACTTAATTTTTCTGCACGCACATTTTTCTCAGATCTGTGCTTACATGCACAAAATACTTGTAATGAAGCCTGGTGCTAGCTATGATGAATGTCTAATTTCTCCAGTTAACTGAGAACGTCTTTGCAGTGTCCTATATGACAGTAATTTGACATTCCTAGTGCATTTGCACAGCAGTAATAATTTCATACTTGTTTAATGCAATGCAAGTGAATTTGTTACTATCCTAGAAATACTCAGCAATCTGATTTATATCAGTTCTAAATGCTCTGACAGTTTGTGCATTGTAGTTGTCCTCTTCTAGTAAATAATGTTTACAATACAGTTCTTATTTTGCAACCGAACAATGTAAAGCTTTTTTTGTCAGTGATAGTGAAA
Source organism: Cassiopea andromeda (assembly GCA_018155075.1). Taxonomy (NCBI): domain Eukaryota; kingdom Metazoa; phylum Cnidaria; class Scyphozoa; order Rhizostomeae; family Cassiopeidae; genus Cassiopea; species Cassiopea andromeda. The sequence goes on along the minus strand of WIPJ01002413.1, from coordinate 5,466 downwards.
ATACATTTTTTTTAAATTGCGCTCATGACGTTGCCCAACATTGTAATTAAAACAACTGTGCACTCATTTTTCTGTAGAAAGTAAGGATTAGTGCCTATTACTACCTAGCATGATATGTATTTTAAAGTATTCCATTTCCCAGTTACCAATATTATCCACAATTACTGATTTTGTCTATCCTTTTAGATAGTGAAATGTGGCGTTGTTGTTAATGGAAAAATGTTTACTCAACCATCAACAGTAAGTAATGAGCTGTTAAATCTACTATAATTGCTTACTAATTTCAACCAATGTTGTAGGAGTGTGCTAGTCAAATCAATTTTCTTTTGGAGGTGCAGGAGTGCAGACAGTTGGGAGCCATTGTACTTTGTTGAAGGTACACAAATGTGACGCAGTCGTTCTCGTATGAATTGGCTCTAGAGTTTTCAAACATTCTCTAGTTTGCATTGGTACAAAAAAAACTAATTCAATTATTCTTAAAGCAAGGATACACCACCCGGGATGCGAGGCATCATTCCAGGTTGTTCGAGAATGGTCTACATTATGGACATAAAATTGAGCTGTTCATAACACCGTTGGGGCCATGATCTCATGATACATGGTAGATGATGCGAGATCAAATCAATTAAGGATTTAAAAAGGATGGGAAGAATCGCTCTATGGTTATCTCCGTGCACAAGGGCTTTCTGATACAGTAAGAGATATTCGTACTCTCAGGTGCCAAACAAACACCCCCCTCCCCGCTTATTAGTTTTTCTATTTTTCCAACCCCCTGGGCCTTATTAGGACCCCCATTTTATTACCTGTGAGGAAATCGACTTTTTATGAACCCCGTTTTTCCTTTCCTTTCTTTGTTAGTACTATTCACGCCTAATTTTCAAGGCAAAATAGAGTGGTTCTGTATATATTTGAGCTCTATGCTTTATGAGAACCTGCTTTTGTTCTTTTCATCGTTTTCTAATAAGTTAAAATCATTTCTCAAATTCCGACCCCCGTTTGTTTTGATCGCCCCGCGTTTATTAAATTTAAGAATTGTTTCCAATCTTCCAGTTTATTAGGAACCCCTTTATTTGGCACTTGAGTGCAGTCATTTTCGATCTATATGTAAGCGAAGTCATCAATGTGGATGTATTCTTTGCGTACTTTCGTATAAGCCCAATAAAATATGAGCATATATTGACAATAGTAGCTCCTAGGATACAGGAGTATTAAGCGTTACCTTGTAATACCTTTTCACGGGTGATGCCTAAACAACAATTGCAACAAGTGTTTGTATTAACCTCGTCGCAAATAATTTATGAAGCTTCTAACGTTATCTGGGAATCCTTGGTAGCAGAAAGCTTGCCCTGTCCGTCGTCATTAGGTAGCCATGCCGTGTTGTTTACCTCTACACGTCACGCAACAAAGCTATCTGATTTGCTGCTCAAATCATACGACGTCGTTTCCATATGGAAAGGACAGAAAATGTTTAAACTTATTTGAACTATCCTCGGAACAGAATGGAATTCCTGTCCACGGAAACTTTTCTGTAAGTGGAAATCCGCCTTAGGAGCATATGGTGTGATACATTCACTCCACGTGCATAAATGTTCATTCTCATTCTTCGATTGCATTCTTGTATGTTTACTGTCATTTAGTAGTTGTACGTTTATTTTTTAAGCCGCCCCACCTCGTTGCTGCAGTGTGATGTGAAGAGCTTATTCAAAATTCGTATGTTTCACCGGAGTTTTCCTCGTTCTACCAACTAATTAAAGCTCTTTGTGCAGTATGGAAGAGAGTACAAATTGGTGCAATGTATTCAGAATTTTTGCATGCAGATCAGGATGTAAGCGAACGCTGTCAGTAACTTCATTAGCATGTTCTGCAGAGAGGACACTCAATCAGGGTAGCCATTTTTTGGAAATATGGTAGTAGAGTTGTGATCAGTAGAACCCCTGCTCTGGTTCTTTGAATGAGGTGCTTAAAAGTTTCTTTTTAAAAACCCGATTGACCCTGCAGTTAATGAGGAAAGCTAGACTGCTATATCTTGCTTGAAGTAGTTGTACACCCTGTTTTTTTGTCAAATTTGTCAGTCAAAATTGTAGTGTCTCTAGCATGCCAGCAAGGTAGAGTCTACCTAAATAATTTTTAATTTAGTAATGTTACAAGCATTGAATTCACGAACACATTTCTCGTTCACATTCATTGTAACAATTAGAGATCATGCATATCTTCTCTGTCATATGTACTCTCAGGTGCCAAATAAACGCCCCCCGCTCATTAATTTCTCGCTTTTTTCCAATCCCCGGACCTTACTAGGACCCCCCGTTTATTAATGTTAAGGGAATTGACCTTTTTACAAACTCGTCATTTCATTTCCTTTTTCTGTTTCTTCTATTTACGCCCAATTTTCATGGCAAAATGGCGTGCTTTTGTATATATTAAAGTCTATGCTTTATGACAACCTGTTTTTATTCTTTCCGTCCTTGGACAATCATGTAAAGTCGTTACTGAAATTCTGAACCCCGTTTTTTGACTTCCCCCCATATATTAGACTTTGGAATCTTATCCGACCCCCTGTTTATTAGTACTCCCCGTTTATTTGGCACTTGTGAGTAAGAATTTGCATTAGCATTTTTCGTTACTAATATAACTGTTGCTTATAGCCCACTCCGCTGGAAGTTTACCAAGTTCTTCTTGCATTTGTATTGCGCTAGTAAAGTCAATTCCTTAATTAAATGCAGCAAACTCAACAGTTAAAGATATCGATAGGATCCCCTCTCCCCTATTTTGTGTTGTTGATAATTGGGTAAACATATCCAAAATCAAAGATGTAGAAGCAGTGGTGATTTCTGCAAATTTTCACAAGGGAAGCTGTAAGCACAACAATACCCATAGATTGGGTGTGGCCCAGCTACAACCACGCCCCTATTTTCAAAGATGGAAACATGATAATTTAGTTTAATACTGATATAGTATAATCAACAATAAGAAATGCCTCAATAACCATATAACAGTGCACAATTGATCATAGCACTTTGGAAGCAAGGCCAATAAACTCTGAAAAGCCAAACCAATGCAGAAATTCTCGGGGGGCCGAGCCCCCAAAATGAGCAGAGATTTTAACAAGGGGCTGAGCCCCCCTAGAAATCACCCCTGTGTAGAAGTTTATCGATGTGAAGTAGCCTGAAATAGGTATCTTGAGATGCAGACATGAAAATCAAGTCATTTGATTCAGTGGACTACCCAATGGATAAATTGGAAAGGATCATTGTATTTTTGCTTAGATGCATTCCCTTTCCACTTTGTGAATATGAGGGACAGGTCCAATTTCAGGCTCAAATTGGGAAAATCTTAAGTATATTGATTTTAGGCCCAATTTAACTTTATGCATATAAAAAAGAATGTAGTCAGTATTTTTACTACATATTTATTATTCTTTTGCATACACATTACATTTCCCAAAGCACAGATTGTCTATTTTTCTCTATTTCTTTGTATCTTGTGAAGGGTTCATCATGCCTCGAGTTATAACACAAAAAGTTCAATTTTAGATCACACAATAGATTTTTCAAAGATTCGAAAGCCATTTGTATCTCAATGATTTTTTGAATTCCAAAAGCATTATTGGATTTCTCGACGATTTTATAAAGTTTTTAATTTTTGTGAACAGCTTTGAGATTTGCAGAAGATTTCTTGAGAAGTTATAAATCAGTTGAAATTTTTAAATGCCTTGAAATAGTTTTTCAAGTTTCAAGGATTTTTGAGATGTTTTGATACTTTTACAGATTTTTCATGGAAATGTACGAGATTTGCTCAGATTTGTCCTGTGGAGAGGTCTGGTA
>WIPJ01002412.1:88297-122769 GCA_018155075.1 Cassiopea andromeda | reverse complement strand
ATGAAAGGTTTCTGATGTTTAGGGTTATATGAATCAAGTTTTTAGGGTCCGCAAGGCTTGTTGGAAGTGGTATATCCGATAAAACAGCCGATGTTTTGTTATGCCTCACATCGAGACATCCTGTTATTGTAGAAAACTAACTCGTGAATGTCAATTGAATATTTATGGCGCTGTGACCCCTGTAGCTGGTTATTCACAGCTTAACATTATGTTAAGTGGCAGGTGATGAATTACATCACACTAACAATACAAAGCCCAGTCATGAAACTGCGAGAATAAAACTGGTCAAAGGCCAAAAACAAAGTAAAAAAATTATTTCGATATATTCGAGAAAACAGGCCAAAAAAGGCCAAATTTTAGTCTCAGGCCAAATGTTAATTTTTCAGGCAAATCAACATGAAAAAAGGCCAAAATTGAGAAATTTGGCAACCCTGTTAGCTGTTAGGAAATTGAATAGAGCTGAATTGGACTATACCTTTGCAGACATTAACTGCAATCTAGCTGTAAAGTTAACGGACGGTAAATTCGTTTTTTTTCTTCAGTTGATGCTCTGCTTATTGAATTGGATAAAGCTAAGTAGTTGCTTTGATATATTAATTTTGAGGTATTGAGTCGAAAGTAAAGTTTCTTGATAACAGACGGGCTCAGTGCTGAGGCTGTAGTGAGTATGGAGCGTTAAATATACCAGCCTTTCACGGAAACCTCTTGATAATTTTACTTTTATAATATTGCCTAAGAAATTAGCTATTTCACATCTCCACTGGGTTGGGCATTCACCTCTATTAGCCCATCTGGCACTGCTCTGCTGGATTTGTGTTTGTTTTCTATTGACCAGGCTGTTTTGCAACGCAAAATTATGATAGATAGCGTAAAATTTTTTATTTTTTCCTTTCACCAAAATTACTATCATAATTGACTACATGAACTTTCCCCAGAAGCTTTTCAAAACCTCAACTTCTACAATACACCATGTCCTGTTATTCGTTTTTTTTTGAATCATTTTTTTAATTCGTATTTGTTTTTTACAAGTCGCTGTTTAACAATAGGCCATATTTTTAGGGAAAGGTGTGAGATTCATGTCCATGGTGATCATAGGTGGCTTGTATGCCAGTAGGAGTCAGCAAATTGTGTGCAGGCATTGTACATATAAATCCTGGATTTCAACTGGTTACTCTCCCAAGGGTGTTACTATTGGACTTGCTCCAGTCTAAATGGCTTACATTACATTCATTAAATAGTGCTGTTGTGCTCCTTCCTGCTTCCATGATTCTTTATTTCCCTAGTGTAGCAATTTCTGCTATTCACAAATGGCTTGAAGTTAGGGCTATTTCTTCGAAAGTCTTTGCAAAAAGCTTTGTAGCATTTCACTTTTTTTTCTATGTCATACCTAGTCCAAATAAACTTCTATTTTGTTATTCCTCCAATCTTCGAAAGCAACTACTCTGGAAAGTTAAACTTCTTCTTCACGATAGTGCATGTCTGGATCTTTCGTTATATTTTTATTCTCAACTATCAATTATACTCTCTGGTGATATTGAACAAAACCCAGGCCCAAGCAGAAATGGCTTTCTACAATTCTGTCATTGGAACCTGAATAGTATCTCTGCTAGAGGGCAGGTAAAAATTCCCGGTATCGAGGCTTACAACTCAGTTCATCGTCATGACATTTTTGCTATCTCTGAGACAATGTTGAACAGCACTGTGCATAATGATGATATTTTTATTGAGGGTTTTAGTAGAGAAATCTATCGCAGCGATCATGTCAATTACATAGGAAGTGGTGGGGTTTGTATTTACTATCGTGAGGGGCTTGCTGTTCATCGTAGAAAAGATCTTGAATTGCAAAAACGAAATGGTTTGTGTTGAAGTTAACATAGCTCGAAAGAAAATTCTATGTTTTGTTCTCTACCGTAATCCGAGTCAAAACGTAGATGAATTTGATGAATTTATCTCTAGATTACAAACAGTAATAGATAAAATTAGGGGGGAAACCCATACTCTTTTGTATTAACAGGTGATTTCAACTGTAGGTCTGCGCAATGGTGGCCTCTAGATAACGAACTTCCGGAGGGAAGGGCATTAGATGAACTTATTGAATCTAACAATTTATACCAACTTATTGATGAACCAACAAACATAAGAGGAGAGTCCATGACTTGTATTGATCTAATTATAACAGATCAACCAAACATTTGTTTGGAAAATGGAGTACATCCATCCCTTGACAAACATTGTGAACATCAAATTGTCTTTGGTGAGTTAAATATCTCCCTCCCTAGTCCTCCACCTTACAAGAGAACAGTTTGGGACTACTCGAAAGCTAATATTCCAACCATAAGAAATTGCCTAAAAGAAACCAATTGGCTATCAGTGTTCCAAGGTCTCAATGTGGATCAAATGGTTGAAGTTTTTACAAATAAGTTATTTAGGATTTTGAAAGCAAATATCCCTAGCAGAGCTCTTAGTATTAATGATAAGGATCCACCCTGGATAACAAGGCAGGTAAAGGCGGCGGTAAAGCGCAAGCGCAGGGCTTTCAGGAAATTTATGGATAGTGGTAGGAAACAAGAGGATTGGGAAAATTTTAAGATTATTAGAAATGGAACATCCAGAATTGTCGCCAAAGCAAAGGAACAGTATTATATTAACCTTGGTAAAAAACTATCTGATCCTACAACCGGTATAAAGACATTCTGGTCCACTATGAACAGGTTAATTAACAAAAAGAAGATCACCAATGTTCCACCATTGTTAGAAAACGGACTTTTGGTGACAAGTATAGAAGCTAAAGATTATCAATGAATATTTTGTTCAAATGTGCTCTGAAAAATCAATGAGCAGTACTCTCCCAACTTTTATACCAAAGAGTCAAATCGGTCTTGAGGGATTCACCATTAGGAGGGAGAGTGTTCTGCAACTTATTTGATCTCTAGATAGGAAAAAGCTCATGGTTGTGACGAAATTTCTATTGCTATGATCAAAATTTGTGACATCTCAATAGTTGAACCTTTGTGCCTTATTTGTGAAGACTGTTTAAGAACGGGAATGTACCCATGCCTGTGGAAAAAGGCAAATGTAGTTCCTATTCACAAGAAAGACAGTAGAATGTGTAAGACCAATTACAGGCCGATCTCATTGCTTCCGGTATTTGGAAAGTTGCTTGAAAAGATAATATTTGATTCGATTTATGGTCATTTACGGCAAAATGGCCTGTTGACTCCTCATCAGGCGGGTTTCCAGCCAGGGGACTCAACAATTAATCAGTTATTATCAATTACTCATAAGATCTATAGCTCCTTTGACAATGTCCCCAGTCTGGAGACTCGAGCTGTATTTTTAGATCTATCAAAAGCATTTGACAGAGTTTGGCATGAAGGTCTACTATATAAACTAGAATGTAACGGAATATCTGGAAAGCTATTGAGTCTCCTTCGTAAGTTCCTGACAAATCGACAGCAACGAGTTGTATTGAATGGAAAAAATTCTAGCTGGTTGACAATTAGGTCTGGGGTGCCTCAGGGGTCAGTCCTTGGCCCTATATTCTTCCTCGTATACATAAACGACATAGTTGATGGTTTGCAAAATGATATTAAACTTTTTGCAGATGATACTTCTATTTATTCGGTTGTCAAGGATAAAGATGAAGCTGCTGCGAACCTCAATCAGGACCTGGAGAGGGTTAACTTGTGGGCATGGCAATGGAAGATGCAGTTCAATAATGATAAAACAGAAGAGGTAATATTTTCAGTAAAGAGATCAAAAATAGAGCACCCCACCCTCAACCTGGGGCTAGATCATGTCACGAGGAAGGACGAACACAAGCATCTTGGATTACTTCTTGATTCTAAGCTCGACTTTATAAGTCATATCAGACAAGCTATATTAAAAGCTAGATGGGGAATAGGAATGATAAAATATCTATCTAAATACATATCTCGAGATGTCCTTGATCAGATTTACAAGCTATACGTTTGTCCACATCTGGATTATGGGGACATCATCTATCATCGAAATGACCCTGAAATGTTACAAAATTTCACAATAAGACGTGAACAAACCCAGTACTCAGCAGCACTTGCTGTTTCAGGAGCTTGGAGAGGAACAAATAGGCAAAAGCTGTACAAGGAATTGGGTTGGGAACATTTATATAATCGAAGATGGTTCAGACGATTAGTTCATTTTTTTAACCTAAGAAGAACGGGAACTCCAAACTATCTATATGCAGAATTGCCTATTGGAAGAACGGAACAGTATGGTCTTAGAAAGATGCGTGAATATGACGTACCATTTAGCAAGACAAAGCGCGCTTCAAATACATACTTTATAAATGCTGTTCACGAATGGAACTTGCTTGATGAAACTGTCAGCAATTCTGCTACTTTGGCTGAGTTCAAGAGTAAGTTGATTACCTCTATACGACCGGTTAAAAACTCCTTGTTCGGAGTATTTGACATTTGTGGTGTTAAAAAATTAACTATGCTTAGACTTGAATTTAGTGCATTGACTGAGCATAGATTCAGACACAATTTTCAGTGTATTAGTCCAATGTGTGTTTGCAATACTGGAATTGAAGATAATGCGCACTTCTTCCTGCATTGCCCCTTGTTTGATCCTATGCGTTATGATCTACTTGGACAACTCTCATACCTTCCAAAACTAGATTTAGGTAACATTGACCTACAAGCCTTATTATACATACTTCTCTATGGCTGCCCAACATTTGATGAAAGCGAAAATCGAAGGATTTTAGAGGCATCAATAGCTTACATTAAAGCAACAAACAGGCTTAACTAAGTTCTGTCTATATATCAGCGACTTTCCTTTCATTTCCTTTTCGTTTTGCTAAGTTAAATAGGCTCTCTGTGACCCATGGCATTAGCTCAAACTGAAGCAATCGTATGGCATTGGCACTGCAATCTTTTATCAGTGCCTTTCTTCCTAATCACTTGCAAACAGGCTAGTGCATGGCCGGGCCTGGTTAATGTTATGCAGAAGCTGACGAGGAAAAAACAAACCGTACAGATGACCCTGTGAGTCTCACTCCAAAAGAGAGAAAACTGAAAGAGATGTCTGCTGTGCAAGTCACACTTCATGGGTGCTTCCAAACAAAGAAGATTTGGGACATCAACGATTCCCGTTCCCAAGCCATAACAAAGAAGATCGTAAAGATGATGGCAGCTGATACTCAACGTTTCTCCATCGTTGAAGATCAAGGGTTCATCGAGTTAATGGCTCATTTGGAACCTCGGTATCTCATCCCAAGTAGGAAGTACTTCACACAGGAAGCACTGCCGAAATTTTACACCAATGTAAGATCTTCCATTGCAGAAGAGATTAATGAAGCAACGTTTTTGTCATTCATGTCAGACTTATGGACGTGCCCCCACTCCCACGAATCATTCATTTCATTGACTGGGCACTGGCTGGACAATGATTTCAATTGGAAAAGCACAATGCTCAATTCATAGCATTTCCCTGGAAGACATACAGGCCCCTTGATAGAATCTGCTTTCAATCAAATGCTGATGGAATGGTTGATCAAACAAGCCAGAATACGCTTGTTCGATCGACCATTCCATGTGTCGCCTTGTGTGTGATGGTGCCTCAAACATAGCGCTTGGTGCCTTCCTTTCCGAATTAGACATTGTCCACTGTTCTATCCATCGCCTGCAACTCTGTATAGGTGATTCTATCTTAAGCCAGAGGGCTGTTAACAACATGTGCACAAAAGCAAGGCGCTTGGTAACACATTTCCAACACTCAAGTCAAGCATGCACTGCCTTTAAAAACATCCAGATAGAAAATGGATCAAAACAACCATTACTTCTAGTCCAGGATGTTAAGATGAGATGGAACAGCACATTTCTCATGTTGCAGCGCTTAAACTTGCTCAAGGCTACGGTACAGCTGTATGCAGGGGACCATGAGATCACTCTTCCTACGGCCAATGAATGGCAATTGATGGAAAAAGTGCTTCGTCTCTTACAACCAGTCTTTGAAGTAACAAAAAAAATCAGTGGAGAGCAATCAATCCTGTCGTCAGTTATTCCCGATGTTACTGCTTTGGAAAGATATTTGTCCAAATATAGTGTAAAAGATTCCGGCATACATACTTTGAAGGACGAGCTTCTAAAATCTTTGCAAAAGAGATTTTGTTCAAATGACGAAAACGAATTTAACATTTTGTTTACCAAAGTGTTTGTGATGAGTACGCTCTTGGATCCCAGGTTTAAAGGAAAGTATATGACACATAATGCATACACTAAAGGGAGGCAAATGCTTTTGGACAACCTCAAGAAAATATCTATAGTGCGGATACAAGCAAATGATTGCACAGAAACTGAAGAAGACACCATTGACGAGGGCCCAGCGTCAAAGAAAAGGAAACCCCAGTCTCTTCAAGATGACATTCATTTGGATTTTTCTTTGTGCTACGATGAAATTTGTGAAAGAACGAACAGGACCCCAGTTTTGAGTCAGATAATGATGACGAAATATCTTAAGGAAGGTCCAGAAGCCATTCCACCTTGGAAGTTCCATTTTCAGTTTTAGTTGCTGAAATGGAGGGCTACCTCAACATGCCCTCCATTGAAAGGAATGAAAACCCCTTTTTATGGTGGAGACAGCATAAAACAGCCTTGCAAGGTTGGCTCAACGATATCTCTCAACGCCAGTGTCCAGCGTCTGCTCAGAGAGGCTGTTTTCCGAAGCAGGAAATATATTTGAAGAGAAGCGGTCAGGGCTGCTTCCCCGAAATGGCAAAACATTGCTGTTCTTACACCACAATCTTGGCAAACTATGACAAAGGACTTTCACTTTTATTGTCTGATTTTGACTATTTTCATTTTGAAGGATTTTTGTTGTTGTTGTTGGGCAATACTCCCTTTGATTTTGTTAGTATCGTCCCAAGCAAAATTGTAAACACTGGATAAATTAAAACCCCTGAAGTCTTACTTTTGTTGGGTAACCTTTGATAGATGGCAAAATAAACTTCAATTTCGATAGCGGTGTAAACAAACATTCAGTGGGCCAAGTTCAAACACGGAAATCAATTTCATCAGCTCATTCACATGAAAGTAATTTGTCTATTTTGATTTCATGCCTTTCTTGCATTTCTTGTTTCAACGATTTGATATGACCAGTGTCAGCTGACGTTTAAGAAAATACCAGCAAACGGTATTGCCAAGGTGTATACCACAGAAAGACTTCGTGTTCTTTCTTATACAGGGCTACGTACTGGCTAAGTCATGCCAAAATATTAAGCTCAATCAAAATGATTCTAATTACAACTGATAAAAACACAAAACCAGTTTGCAAACCGCATTAACCTTCCCAGATAACATAGCTATATAACAATCATTCTTTCCAAACTACCCTGACATTGAATGCCCCAATTGTTGGCAGATGTCTTTTTCAATAGAGATCCATTATGCTAGATATTTTCCTTGCTGGTAAATAGATACTGTTTTACGTTAAAAATCAATGTTGTGAGAATCTATTCTACTTTTGATCAAATTTGTTGGCAAAATCATCAAGTGACTTCAAGTATTCTTTGTGAACTACCGGATGATCTCAATTTTTAGTAGCAGGCCTTGACTTTTTTCACATTTAGGCCATATTCAACTTTCTAGAACAGCTTACATCTCTTTCTCGAGTTTAAAGAAAATTATGAAATCCGGCTAAACCCGTTGAAGATCTGGCTGGAAACAGATATCCGGCAAAACTGAAAATCCGGCCGGATTATCTGGCTAACCGGATATCCGGTACACCCCTAACCAAGATTGGCAGGAAGAATCAGTATCCAACGGTGGTGTTCCTGATGACACAGTCAAATTCTGGTGTGGTATTGATCGTTTCAGACACGCACTTAATCAGAATCCGTTTCAAGATCTTGCAACTTATGCATTAGCTTGCCTCACCCACCCTGTTAGCAATGCTTCAGTGGAACATACCTTTTCTGAAGTGACAGCCATCAAAACCAAATCCAGAAATTGAATGGGACTGGACTTGCTAAAAGCCCTAGTGATGATTCAACATGGATTTCATTTGAGTAGCAAATGCTGCCACAATTTAATTGTTATAAAGAGAATGCTGGAGTTGTTCAATGCAGCACAGATGTAGGATAATTCGAAGTCATCGCCAAATGATAACCAGGACAATCAGGATGATATGTCTGATGGTGACGATATTTCCTTTTAGACAGTCGATTTTATTCCAGACACTTATCTGCAACATTTTAGTCAGACGGATGCAATTTGTAATTTACCTAAGTATAATTCTTGTTGACTGCATCCTTTTTACTGATATTAATAATTATTAACTGTTTGAAATTCCATTTTCAGTAGTTTTAGACCTTAGATGTTAGAGACATTGATTAACTACAAACAATTTATTAGTCTATTAATAATCCGTACAATCTTTGAATTTTGATATTTGGCAATATTTTGGCATTTTTTGAAAAAAATTGGCAGATTTTGGCATATTTCTTTTCAATTTGTGTTGGCATTTTTTGGCATTTTCTTGAAAATCCCTTGGCATTAGACATGCGCAGTCATCTACCAACCCTGGTCCTCAGAGCCATCTTCTGTTATCAAGCAACCAGTCTTCTCAAAACAGCAGTATCTTTATGTGTCATACTCTGGCGAAAGGAAATGGTTGTATACTTCACCTATCCAGTGGGTTAATAAAATATGGCGCTCTTTTACACCCAATTTTTTGTCTGTATTGCCCAGCCACAATTCAACATTTTCTTCCTCTAACCAGCATTGTTGCTCATGCAAGATCAGTTTTTTTATCAGAAACCCTGCACCTGCATCTACCAGCTACCAAATATCTGTGGCATTCAGGACACCATACCAGCCAATGCCTGTAAAATTTCTTGAGCTTCAAGATTATCACAGAATAGGATAAACTCGTCAAAGTGGGCAACAGCTGCAGAAAGTGTACCTTTGATCCATTGTACAGACATAGAAGTATCTGCCAAAGCATTTGGCTGCCAATATACGCCAACATCTTTGTGGTAAGCTGCAAGCTCATCAGTGGCAATTCTCTTTCATGTCCCCCTGAAAATCACAGCAACCCTTACAGGTTGATTGGTGACTGGTGAAAAGCATAACGTCAGCATGCATTGCGGTTTTGCAAGACCTGCACTAGGGTTACTGACCTACAATCTATGACTCTGTTTTTCTTCCTTTGGGACATTACTTTCATAGGTGGTTGTTTGATCTACAACAAATGGTAATGGTATCTACAATGAATCACTTTTCTGGTCCGAAATGGCCCCATTAGGCATCATAGCCTGGCTTTTCTCTGCCAAGTTTACTCAGCCCTTCATGCTGAGTGGAGTTCCATGTCATTATCTTTGGCACCAATACTGCTTGTCTTGCCTCATTTTCCAACAGGATAATTGAACAAGATAAATATAACATATAAAAGAATAAAAATAGTGTGCACAATTCGTAAGGAGGAACCTCATAAGTAGATAAAGTAATGAGTGACTGAAGACAGGAAGAATGAATTTTCAAAAAAGTTGGGAATGGGGTGCAGACAAATATGCCCTGTTTATAGATCTTGAGAAGGCTTTTGACTGAGTAGATAGAGAGAATTTGTGGCAAGTGTTACCAGACCCATATTATAATATACCAACTAAACTGCTAAGAGTAATTAAGAGTATTTATGCTGAAAGTAAAAGCAAAGTGACAACTCAAGGTATAGAAAGTGACTGGTTTGAGATTACATCTGGATTTAGACAGGGAGATGTCTTATCCCCATTGCTATTCTTCAAATTCATGGATAAATGTCTGAGAGACATCAGAACAGGGATAAACAATGAGGAGACTGTAATGTATGCAGATGATGTTGTGGTATTTGCTGACATGGTAGATGATATTAGAAATGTGGCCAACAGATGGTCGTTAGGAATGAAAGCGAATGGAATGAAAGTGAATACCAAGAAAGGGAAGACAGAGTTTCTTCTAGTGTCCAAGTCTCCCCAACAGCACGATATATACATAGACCAGAATAAAATAAATCAGACAGAGAGCTACTGCCATTTGGACATGAACGTTGGAGAGAGTAATGTGCAGGAGGTCAAAATTAATAACAGAATAGCAAAGTATAATAGCAACATTGGTATGCTATACCCTTTGCTAAAAGATAAAAATATACCATGTGAATGCAAAGCAATAGTATATAAGTCAATCCTGAAACCTATTCTACTATATGGGTCAGAGAATTGGTCACTGACCATGAAAACAGAATCCAAGTTACAGGCAGCAAAGATGCGGATGTTGAGACTAATCAAAGGTGTGAAAAGGAGAGATAGCATCAGAAATGTAAATATCAGAGAGGAACTCCAAGTTAGACCTTTATTAGATGAGATAGAGAGGAATAAACTACGCTGGTTTGGTCATGTCAAGAGAATGGATACAGAAAAGAAACCGAGACCGTTTTTAGAATGGCAGCCACCTTGTAAGAGACCAACTGGTCGGCGAAGAAGATGGATAGAAGGGGTTGAAGCAGCACTTAAAAGAAGGGTAACATCCTTGAGAGAGATTGAAGAGAATACGAGTTATGAGAGACGAGAGGACTGGAGATGTCTAGTCAAGAGTTCACTAGCTGACAGATAATTTCATCTAACAGGCGGATTGGTAAGAAAGGTAAGAAATAGGCCAAAAATCAGTATTTTGTTGTCATTGCATTCCAAATGTCAAAGATGGAATTCAGATTCAAGTTTTCAATATTATTAATGACAGCACAGATCATTGTAGACAGTTTATTTCAGTAAAAGTTAAGAAAAATTTAAGAAAATCTCAGGCTCAATTTCAGGAAAAGGTAAGAAAATTGAGGTTCAGGCAAAATAATGATTTTCTTATAAAAAACACGTGTATTATGTGCAATTGTGACGCAACCAAAGGACATTGTATATTATGTTTTCTTTTTGATATACAAGTGTGCAGGCCGAGATGGCCCTTAACTGCTTACACTACTACAGCTAATTTATATGAAATATATATGGTTAAATCTACGCAACATTAAGAAAATACGATTATTACAAATTACGAACAGAACTGAATTAAAGCTATATAACTTCAAGTTTATTAAATGCTACTACGGTTATTATAATAGAAATGGAAACAAATTCTAAATATAAGCTATATACAAAGAAAGAGAATGCTACATGTAATGCTACATGTGATTAAATGGTGCCTCTGTTACTTAAACATTTTGACCTTTTATCGAAAGACCTTTTGCAAAATGTCGCCAAACGTTTGAGCGTGTGATAATCCTCTTGGCTCATTAGCCAAAAGTACATATTTCGTTCACTGAGTGTGGCAGATGTAGGAAAAGTTCTATAGATTTCATCTAAAAGATTTTGGCGTTCGCCGTTAAAAAGGGGGCAAGCTAATACAAAGTGAATTTCATCCTCAATGTTGAAAATATTCAATGTTTTGCAGTACGGACAAAATCTTTCATTTCTTGGAGTTCTATTTTTACTACATCGCCCTGTTTCAATCTGTAGGTTATGAGCACTTACCCTAAGTTTTAATCGTGAAATCTTGTATGTAGTCAAGGTAAGATTTAAACTTATAACTTGTTTTAAAAGAGGCATATAAATTTAATTTTTTATTTTCAGATATATGTTCATTTAATCTATGTAAAACTTCTGACTGAAAATGCTTAATGACTTTAGTTTTAATAATCAAACGAGTATCTGATTGTTGTATTTCATAGCGTACCCTAAGTTCACGGGCAAGAGATACCCAGTTACTATGGCCAAAGTCTGCATCCTTTGCAAGCATTACGAAAGCCTTGCTAGCATAACGTTGTAAATCTAACTTTGATAATCGTTGGCATTGCAGACTGACTCTCCCTAATTCAGCACGGCCCCTTGCAAACCAGCTTAGCTGAATGGGCCACCGTCTTTAAAGAATTGAAATAATAATAATAATAAAAACATGCTACTTATGTCAAAAAAACAAAATGTTACTAAAAACGTTCAAAGCAGTAAAATGTCATGCCAATGCTATCGTACTAAAAGTATAGTTCTTTTCACAGACAGCATTCTGGAAGCTTTCTATGTGCCTTACTTCCCGTAATAGTAAGATCGGCGGCGTCTTACAGCATATCGGCAGCGTCTTACAACATATCGGCAGCGTCTTATTATCTAAAACTGAATGTGAGAGAAAATAAAAGAGAACTGAGATCGAATGGCACCAAATCGCTGGAAATACCAAACAAAGAGAGCGGAACTTTTCAAGATAACGCGGCAAGACTATTTAACTCCCTGCCAGATAAAATAAGAAACTGCTCAAACTATAATACTTTTTTATCTTTAGTAAACAAATTTTTAATTAATAGAGCTGAACAATGTAATTAACTTTAATTTTAAGAGACATCCCTTTTTCTGTAAATATTTTTAACAAAACATTTATATAAGCAGTATTGTAACTTTAACAGTGAAAAGCCATCTGTAATGGATCTGTTAAATATTCATTATTATTATTATTATTATTAGTATTATGTAAAGGAACAGACGTGGCTGAAAACCACCCCATTCTTTGCTTTTAGAAATAAGAGCAAAATAGGACTTTTGAGCTTTCTCTTTTATTCTATCAATATGTTCTGAAAATGACCCAGTTGATTTTAACGTTACACCTAAATACTTATTAGATGTACATTCTTTAAGTTCTTTATTACCTATCTTCCAAGGTTTGTTTCTCTTAGATTTAGCACGAGATTTCTGCTTTTGAATCAACATGACTTTGGTTTTGTCTAAGTTCACTTCCATTTTAAGAGAGTTTGAAAATTTATCTAAAGTGTCTAATTGTGACTGAAGATCTTTTCTATCCTGTGCTAGTAAAACAAGGTCGTCGGCATATAAAAGTGAATGAATAGATATATCATCTACCAAAACTCCTTGAGAAGATTCCTTAATCTGGCGATTTAAATCGTTTAAATACAGAGCAAAAAGAACTGGACTAAGAAGGCATTCTTGTCGCACTCCTCTATTACAAGGGAAAATATCCGTTAGACTATTGTTACCCCTCACACACTAGTTAACCTGGTCATAGAGTGACTTGATGACTTTTACAAAGTTGCCCTTTATTCCATACGTTACAAGCTGTTGTACCAACAGCTTATGGTCCACAGAATCGAAGGCTTTTTTAAAATCTACAAAACATACATATAGGGGCCCGTTATTGTTTCTGAAATAATGTTCAATTATAGATCGTAGAGTAAATATATGATCGGATGTTTGATAACCTTTTCTAAAACCTATCTGATTTTGTTCAAGAATCTCATATTGAGAAATGATATTATTTAATCTGTCAAGCAAAACACCCAAGAAAAACTTACCAAAACTACTTAGCAGTGTTACGCCCCTATAAGTATTCAGGTCTGTTTCGTCACCCCCCTTAAAAAGAACTACAATTTCTTAGTTAGTTTGGTAAAAACAATCATGAACTTTTCATTTGCGTGTTTTAGAAGCTCAGCAGACAGCATATCAAGCCCTGAAGCTTTTCTGCTTTTGAGCCTTTTGGCTATCAGTTTGACGTAAATATCACGATTTACAGTTTCATCACTTAGATTTTGCGTCATGGTGTCGATAGGAGCTAAGACTTCAGGTTCAGTGCTATCACTACTTTCTGCACAATGTAAAAGAGTACTGAAATAATTTGATAATTCTATATTAGAAAAGTTCAGACTGGGTTTTCCCTTTCGGCTTTTTAACTTTTTCCAAAATTCTTTTGGAACTTCCCCCTTCAGATTCCAAAGCTCTGTTTTCTTTTCTTCAAGGAAACTGTGACGCTTGTGTTTTATCACTTTCTTATAAACCCTTCGCTGTTGAAAATAAGCTGCCTTAAGATCAGTCACTTGATTATTGTGATTATTTGAATAATGTTTTAGTGCAGCTTGGTTTTTTTTTCTTTTGTTGGTTAGTAACTGTTTGTTTCCTTGACATTCAGCATCAAACCAAGGGCAAGTCTTCAACTTAAAACTTTTGCTGTGTTTGGTTTTGTGAAACATATTTCTAGAGCTTAAATGAGCTTCAGATAAATCTATCATTTTGTTTCGCAATAATTCTATAATTTTCTCTAAGGATAAATCATCATTGTCCAATTGATTTGATATATCTTTAAGAAACATATTTATCTCATGATTTTCCATTGACAAAGATAAAAGTTCTAATGCTGAAGCATCATTGAAATAGTATTGTTTTTTATAATTTTGTATGAGTTTATTTTCTTCAGATGTAACTAGATTCACCAATGGTATAACAGTTAACTCAGGTTGTGTTTCAGCTTCATTGATGAGAATCGAACTTTTTATAGATATCTCAATTGGGCTATGATCTGACAGCTCGCATAGCTCACCGACACTCATTTTATTGACCATTGGGAAATTTTCTTGACGTAAAAGGGCATAGTCCACTACACTATTACCATTGGTAGTAAAGCAGGTGAAATTGTCGGAATTATTCTTATCAACCCTGCCAATCATAATTCGGTAGCCAGAGGACTTACAAAAGTCAATAAAAGCGGTTCCGTTCGCATTAATGGGATAGTCTTTTGTCTATTTGTTGATCTTGCAAGTAATTATCATCTATTGGCAAATAGTCATCCAATTCGTCATTTTCAATATAATCATTGACGTCATTCGTTCTGGCATTCAAATCACCGCATAATAGAACCCACCCTTTTCTTTCGTAATTAGCACATTCTGATGGAAGGGTTTCAAATGGCAGAGACTGCCCTGTTCTCAATAAAGTTGAACTGCTTGGGGGGATATAAATGAAACAAATAAATAAATCGCGATCCCAACCAAATCCGATTTTGTTAATTTTGCACCATAAATGATAGCTATCCGAAAAAACAATGGAAACATACTTGAACATTGATTTGCGTATAAGGAGAGACAGACCCCCAGAAGGTCTGCCCCCTAAATGATTCTTACAGCCTGGTTCGTGACACTCAGAGACATTGTCATTTAAATTAACACATGATATGTCAGTAGGATCTCTCCAAGTGTCAGAAAAGCAAATTAAATCATTGCGTTCTAAAATTTTATGAAACAGATCACAACTTGTTTGTTTGATAATTTGAGCTTTTGAAATTCCAAAACCATTGAAATTCCACACAGAAAAGTTTAGAGAATTTTTATTAGAAAGATTGGTTTTTTTGTTGAAAAATTGTATAATGATTTCTAGGTAAACTGAAGATTGAATTTGGAGTTCGATTTATTATGTTTGCTGTTCCATCTCGGCCAAGATCCTATTGCGTGCATGCACTAAATCATAGTAATCTGAGTAAGATCTTATCTCATTGGTACGAGAATCATTTATATATTTAAATTTTATTCGTCCATCAATGGTCCATACACTCTCAATATGTAAAAATCTACGTTTCGAGCTTACCTCATCGAATATACGTTTTATGCCGGGAGCCAAATCTTCCTGACTTTTTACAGTTTTTGCTTCCTTTTTCGCCCTCATCACCTTCTCTTTTGATTTATGGCTCATAAATTTAACTAATATCGCTTGAGGTACATCGGCATGACGACCCCTACACGGTGCACTATATCTATATCACTGTTTTCAAAATCAAGATCTAGTTCCTTCTGTAAAGTGTCAATTGTTACCTTTTCGATGTCTTCTCCGCTTTGTTCCACAACTCCTTTTATCCTTACTGAGTTTTTCCGTGACTATTGCTCCTGACGATCCATTACAAATTGCAAATCGCGGCCATGATCAGAAATTTCAACAACATTGTCCGAAATCAAGTTCACTTTATCTTCCAAAGCCGATTGTTTAGCTTTACGGTCATTGATATCTTTTTTACAAGTTTCAATTTCTTTTTCGATGATCGAGAGCCGGGCCAACATCTTATTTTGATTCCCCATAATACTTTTCTGACCTTCCTCTATTCTTTTCTCTAAACGAAGGAGAATATCCGAAAAATCTGGTGATTCATCTTTTGCAGCTGCCTTAGTGCTTCTCAAATTATTTGTTGGCCCAGGGTTTAATTCCACGTCTCCAGAAAGTAATAACATATAGAACGGGTCCATACCTGTCAAACCAGAAGAATAGGCCCTTCTCTGATGCATTCGTCTTTGTGTAGACTTTGACGATTTGACACTTCTCCACACTTTTCCACATAAACGACAAAATCCCTTTGAACAACCATAAATAATAAACCTATCCGTATTATAATCAACTGTATCCATATCTATCTTCCTGCAATCGCAATTACCGAAAGCAAAGAAAACAATGAAGAGAGCAAAGAAAACACGTGCTGTTAACTCCATTGTGCTTGTTTTTTTTTATTATAATGCTCTAATTTTGCCCTATTTGCTGATGAAGGAAGTATCAAGAACATTTCGTGGTCAATGCTTCGTCATCATAAGCTATGCATAACGCAAATCTCGTAATACCTTATGAATGTAGAACTTCCCTATCAAAGTAGTTCCCTAGCCCTTGTTAGTTAGTATTCTACAAAGACCTTACAAGCGTGAAGTGACACGATGATCAAGAACTTCCTATAGAGAAATAAGGTATGAACTGTGTAGTCTTTTATCCA
This sequence comes from Cassiopea andromeda, assembly GCA_018155075.1. Lineage (NCBI taxonomy): Eukaryota > Metazoa > Cnidaria > Scyphozoa > Rhizostomeae > Cassiopeidae > Cassiopea > Cassiopea andromeda. The sequence goes on along the minus strand of WIPJ01002412.1, from coordinate 106,189 downwards.
GAAGGATCTGCTAGGTTATTATCGGCAAAAGTCGTATGTCCTTCCTAATGTAATTCATAGCAATGTATGCACTATTTTATAAGGATAAACCAATGTAGGCAAACACTTACCTACATTGGTTTATCCATTATATAGTTGTTCATACCATTTTATAAGGTTATTCACTTACCCAAGGGTACCGCACTTGTAACACAATACCTAATTTCGCTGTATTCTTGACAGCTATATTTTTGTTGCTTTGTTTATGCTCAAACGAGCTATGATGTACTTCCGTTCTGTATCTTTCTAGGTTGGGTAATCATAGCTAGTAAAGTAATATTTTGTAGAACGTTATCCCACTTTTCATAATTACTTTTATTCTAACAGTAGGAGTTAACTAGAAATATTATGAGTATTTTACATTGTTTTTAGAGATATGCTGCTACCTTGTTCCTGTTTTTTATTGATACACATTATAACATTAAGCAAAATCTCTTTGTAATCCCTCGCAATCTCTCAAGTACCTTGTATGCCCTTGCCGTCGGTTACACAATAATTCAGTTAATTCCATCCCACAGCAGTGGCGGATCCAGACCAGGGCTACCAGGGCTTGAGCACTGATCAGATTTTCTATCCTTACTAGCTGGCTGAAGTAAAATGGGAATTATTAAAAGCAGTCACAAGTATTTACTCCTCATGGACAATGCCAATAAAGCCCTAACGCTGCTTGTTTCAGTCTTTCTCAGAATAACCACCTCTAAAATACCAGGTGTCTTTTTCGGATGCAGAATGACGTATTATCCAATCAGTTATCGCATTGGGAATCACCAGTTATCCAATCTCGTCAAATCACTATTCAGCTTTTCTATCACATGCTGCATTCCTTCCGAGCCCTGGTGAGTATGTAATATACAGAGGCTCAACTACCCTGGATCCAATCAGATCTCTCTATTTTGTAAACAATGTTAGGATGAGCCCTGGTCAGATGTAAATATTCTCTTTCATCCAATGAAACATCGCCCTGACCAGGGCTCAATTTCTCTTAGCCAATCACAGTACTCCGTGACCAGGGCTCGACTATGTCAACATGAGCACTACACGTGATATTGTTGATGTTGACACAGCGCCCTTGTGGTGAGAAAGACACTAGTTGTTGAGTACTGTATGTGAGAATGGGCAATTACTTTGAGGTACTAGAAATGTCTGAATCGGTTAGAGACATCCATGATGCTAATTCTCAGAGCTGCAGTTCCCTGACTGTCATGAAACCACATGCCCTAGTACAACACCAGTGAGGTAAGTCGCTTCTATTGTTTGGATACTATTACGGCCAATTGACTGCATACATAGAAGCCCTAGGGTACAGGGGGCACGTGCCCCTCCCACGTTGCATAAAACTGTTGATAAGGTCCCCCTTTGCAGCTTATAGATTTGTCTCTTTTGTTTGCGAGGGTGCCCCTTGCATCTGAACTCAATATTTTGAATGCTTCCTAATTCCTTGCAGTTGGCTGTTGCGCTGACTTCTACTTCCGCCTAACACTATTTCCATTGTCAACTGTTTATTTTTGTGACGAAGTCAGGTATTGCAGGTGCTGCATTTCAGTGAGTCAAGTTTATCAATTTCACACTTAATGCCACACCCATGTTGGAAATACCCCAACCTTGCGAGTTTCAACAGATTGAGAGAAACGTGTGCGGTTTTAACCTGTTTATAAATTCAACAACAACGAAACAAAACGAAGTGAACAACATGCTTCATTGCTTCTTTACTGAAGTCTAGAATACCGAATTTCAAGTCAATACTAAAAGTTGGAGAAGATAAGAGAGCTTTTCAATATAGTGATCAGAAGAGAGCAAGTGCCGAAAGAGTGGAAAAATGCCATCATCACACTGATTTTCAAGAAGGGAGACAAGAAAGACCTCGCAAACCACAGACTGATCAGTTTGCTCTCCCAGATGTACAAGCTGTTCATGAAGATCTTGAAGAACAGACTGAACACCACTCTAGACAAACATCAACCACTAGAACAAGCTGCCTACCGAAAAGGTCACTCCACCATAGACCATCTGCATGCTGTCACGCAAGTGCTCGAGAAGACCAATGAGTACAGAATACCACTGCACATGGCCTTCGTGGACTACGAGAAAGCGTTTGATTCCATCCACCACAAGGCTGTGTTTGACGCCCTGAGACAGCATGGAGTTGAGGAGAAGTACATCAATATCCTGAAAGAAATGTACAGAGGAGGCACGGCACAAATCAGAACAGAAAAACTGAGCAGAAAGATCAGTATCATGAAAGGAGTTCGGCAGGGCAATACATTGTCACCAGTTATGTTTACATCAGCAGTGGAGGAGATATTCAAGAGGGTGAACATCGAGACTGGCCTCAACATCAATGGAGAAACACTGAACAACTTGAGATTTGCAGACGATATCATCCTGTTTGCCCAATCAGAAGAGGAGTTGAAGAATTTGTTGGAAGACCTGAATAGAGAAGGAAGGAAAGATGGCATGAAGATGAACAAGAAGAAAACTAAGATCATGTGCAATGAAGTGGCCAGAAGGAGACAGAGGAGAGGTATAGCCATCGACGGAGAAGATCTAGAAGAAGTTGACCAGTACAAGTACCTGGCAAGGCTGATAACACCTGGAAATGAGATGGCCAAGGAGATCGACCAGAGGATCACATCGGGCTGGAGAAGATTCGCCCAGTACAGCAGCTTCCTGAGAGACCAGAGGATGCCCATATGTCTAAAGAAGAAGGTGATGGACACAGTCATACTACCAGCAATGACATACAGGGCGGAGACATGGTCGCTGACAAGCCACCAGAGACAGAAGCTCGCAGTGGCCCAAAAGAGCATGGAGAGAGCAATGCTGAATATCACGCGAAGAGACAAGATCAGAAACGAGGTGGTAAGATCAAGAACGAAAGTGAGGGATGTCATCGAGAGAGCCCAGTACACCAAAGGCCAGTGGGCAGGACATCTCGCCTGGATGAAGAACATCAAGTGGGCAAAAAGAACAACGGAGTGGCATCCAAGAGAGGGGAGGAGAGCGAAAGGAAGACCGAAGAGGAGGTGGCGAGATGAGATCGAGGAGAAAGCTGGCTGTGCGTGGATGAGAAGGGCGCAGGAGCGGAAGGCGTGGAGGAAGCTGTGGAGGCCATCCGCCAGCAGTGGCGTGACCGGCTAGAAAGGAAAGGAAAGGAAGGACTAAAAGTTGGACCAACTGGCCCTTTTTGTTAGTAGTTCTGAGATATTTTCCACACCCATATAGCCACGCCCACAAGCTTTTTGTTGAGCCCTGGTCATATTTCTCCCTGGATCCGCCCCTGTCCCACAGCATTCTCATATTCTTGCCATTCATTGCAAAATACTTCTGATAGTACTCCAATTTGTTTTTCTTCAACTTAGTAGCTATACAAGTACAAACCGTTTTGTAAACTTGGGTATTGTCCTCACTTTTATTTCTGCTCATTTTCTTCAGCAGTCTATCCCTTACTTTCATCAACATTTTAATTCTATTAGTGATCCAAGGTTTTACTAACATTTTTGCCTCGTTTTTAGTATACTTAAGAATAGGTAGATGCTTATCTGCTAAGGTCGTAATATCTTCAAGAAATCTAACATGTCCAATCAATATCATAGTCATTGTAGAGAGAGTTGAAATCAAGTCTTGTAAAATCACTTAAAAAGCTTCTTTTGTCAAATGATGAATAGTCACGCTTAAACAGCTCAAAGTTTTTGTGTGAAATATCTACTTTCTCTGTCTGATATCTGGGGATATCTGGGTCAAGATATTTCCACTCATAATTTTGTTAACACTTAGAGAGCACATAAAACGAAAAAAAAATTATGTCCAAGGCAGCCAATTTGAACATGCTGATAATGCATTTGTTCATATAGGGCACTATGTCAGCAATGATCACGAGTATTATGGCAGTAATGATTGTGACAAGGAAATGGAAGTAGTTGCTGTTGCTAGTATCTTTGAACCATAAATAAATGGGCCACTGGCTCCCAACGATGACGGCATTAGAGGACAAGACCAGGCCATAGCTGATAAGAACAAGGATGTGGATGGGCTTCCACAGCAGGAACATATAGGGGTTCTGGGGAACAGGGCACCATGCCTAAAAATGATTGGGGAACAGGGAACAAGCAAAATTCTGAAGAGGGAACAAGCAGTTTCTCGTCGGGGATCAGATTAGGTAAAGTTTTTGAGAAAAGAGTTGATTGATAGACATGTAGTAAAAGTACTTACTTGTCGTTCCTCTTTGCGTTTTGCCCTGCTTTTTGTGTTTACTTTCTGCATCACTCGTTCACGCTTATTCATCGCACTCATTTATTGACCTTGTATTGCATTTGGTTTCATGAAGTTGAGGGAGCTGTGCATGCATTGCAGGATCTAGGCTCGGTGGGAGGAACCTAGAGCCTCTTTGCTTTTCGGTGCTGGATTTAGGCTCGGAGGAAGCTTTTTGCAGAGTTGTGCCTACAACACTGCCTACAACCCCACGAAATCAGGCAAAAGAGAAATGGATAACGATTCCATTCTTACTTCTACAGTGCCCGTCACCAGGGCAATCTATAGAAGTGGAAGGGTGAAGCCGGACATCAAATGGAATTTAGAAGCGATGATACAGTTTCAACTAAAAATGATATTGTCCTTTCACAGTGTAAAAACAGACTGCAATTTTTCCTTGGTGTAAAACAACAATGTGAAGAACTGAACATCGATAACGTTACATTGAAATTGCTGAACATGAAATCTGCTCCCCACTCCAAGGACGTTGCAAGAGACAGAATATTTGCAATTGACACACAAGAACAGTGGAAAGATGTTTTCACCAAGCTGATAAAATCTGAGCGAGAACTTGTTGGTAAGAAAATATAAGATCAGGTTTGGTCTGTAAGGCCTCACATTTAACTTATATCAGAGCATAATTAATGAATGGCTTGTAACTGCTGTAATACTTTGATATCAGCAGATTGAGTGGATAAAATCACACTTCAAGTGAGAAATATGGATGTCATAAAAATAGCCTATTATCGAGAGCATCCAATACACAAGAATGAATGTCTTAATGTGAAAATGAGGTTGATGTAAGATGGTGAATGATTCATATAGTATGTTTATGGTGGATGGCATAAAGATGACAAATGATACCGTATTTACTCTATTATTCCCACAGCGGGATTACTATTTCAACCTCATTAAAAAGGCAGGATTATTAGAGAGGCGGGTATATTGGAGAGGCGGGATTATTTTTTCAATGCCTTGAAGTCAAGCTGAAGATACAGTGTCAACTAAAAATTCTCCTCAACATACCTAACATGATTGGGACAAATCATATAAAAAAACACAATTTCGAGAAAGTTCATACTAATATACCAATAATAGTAATACCTTTTTCGAACTATTTTTTAAGCAATAAAAACAACTTTTTCAACAGTAATAAAAACGATATACGTTATTTTCAGTCACTTTGCACTTGTCCCATAACATCAACGAACATCAACAATAAAGTCATCATTCATACTTTCTTCTTCGGGAACTTCATCTTCGTCAGCTATCTCCATAGCTTAATGAGCACTGAATTGATCATTACCGTCAGCAGTGCGGTCCTGCATCATTTTGCTGAAATCGTCTAGCTTCCCTGCGCAGCATTTGCCTTCTTTGAAAACCAGAAGTTGGTCGTCTTCTGATTGATCCAAATTGTTTGTCAATCCACAAGCTTTAAACGAATCTCGAATCAGGCGTGGGGATAAACTATCCCAGGCACGAATAACCCATCTAACGATTTCTTGCAACGGAGCAGCTTTTGGGTTGCCGCCGGCTGTGAAGTCTTGTTTTCCACTGTCTAACCACTCGTCATAGCACTTGGTATACACGTCTTTGAACGGCTTATTCCAGCAAACATCAGGAGCTTGCACAAAGCCAGTAAACCCACCTGGAATCACTGCAGAATGAACCTTCAACCTTTTCATTGCCTTTTTTGTGGCTTCACTGATGTGGCATTTGAAACTGTCCCAAACTAGCAACCGATTTGGGGTAAACATTGGAAAGCCGATAACCTTGCTTAAATAATCTTCTGTAAGCTCCTGGTTCATCCAGTTTGTTCCTTCAAACATCATAACGACACGGCCACCATATTTAGCAACGAGATCTGGCATTGCTCATTTTCGAGGCAGCAAAATGTAAGGCTTCAGCTTGGTCCCATCTCCTTTTGTGGAAAGCATTACAGTGATCTGACTTTTGCTGTGGCCAGTGGACCTCACGGCAACTTCTTTAGAACCCTTAGCAGCAAGAGTAGAATTGGATAATGCATCATACCATATTGCTGTTTCGTCGCAGGCTATGATGCAGTTGTCAGGGTACTTAAAACGTTCTCTCAAGGACCTCACATAAACAAAACATTTGAGACTCTTCTTGATGTAGTCAGCTGGCGGCTTCTGGCACACCGTTGTTGATCGTCGTAGAACAAGTCCATTATGATCAAGAAACTTGGTCATCCAGCCTTCAGATGCAACAAATTGCCCTTCTTCCTCAGTATCGGTTCCTGCTTACAGATTCAGATAAATTTCTCGAGCTTTATGTCACAACCTTCCTCGGGTAACACGCAACTTTTTATCTCGCATTTCTTTAAAAAACTGCAACACACCTGCCTCTACTTCATCGTGGTTTATTTTCCTTCCGTTTCCCTCTAGACGAAAGCGCTTTTTGGGATTCTGGATATTGATAAGTCGAGCGTCTTGTTTCTTCCACTCTTGACCTGACTTGCGGTGAATACCGAATTTGTTAGCGGCAGCGTTCACAGAATTTTGCTTCGTATAGAGGATAACTTCTTGCTTCAATTTCAAAGTATATTTTCTATGCTTGATTTTCAAGCTCTCTGTCTTACCGTCAGCCATCTTTTTCACGATGCTAAGTTTCATTTCAAGTCGGTAATCTTTTGTCACGTGATTTATCCCACTTCATTCCAAAGAAAAGTTTACACATTTGATTTGGAAGCCAATGCAAAGTGTGTAAAGAATAGCAATTCCAATTGTTTTTAATTTTAATTTTTACATCCACCAACAGCTTAATTTATATATTGATTTGTATTTTTACAGCTAATGATGGAGCTACATTTATGTCAATTAAAACAACAGCAATAATAATACAAATAACAATTAGTCGTTGCAATCCCGCATGCGGGATTACTGGAGAGGCGGGATTATTCGGTCAATACAGTATGTGATAATAAGAATGAGAAGGTTGAGAATATGGTAAGAAAATGTGAGTAGGCTTACAATCATAACATACTCCTTCTCTAGATCAAGATATGACAAAGTTCTTCAACAAGTCCAAGTTCAAAATAAAATACATTGTTTTTCTTTTCAGTTCTCGTCTGTGTTGGGATATTGAACTGGAGGGCGACTTTGATGACCGGATCTGGTTATTGTAGTGTCACTTTGTTTCTGCTCCTCGTTAGCTGTGTGCTGGAGGGTGTGGGGTTTTTTGCAAGTGTGGTTTCATTTGGTGTAGTGGGAAGCTGGTCATAGTTTGCTTGAACTTTATAAGTTTTAGTTGTTGGGAGCAAGTGTCACCTATTGCATCTTACTATATTGCCTTTTGAGTTTAAGACAAGATTCAATCGAGGCTGTTGGCATCTTTCTATAATTTTGCCCCTTTCTTTCCATGAGGTATCACTATGGATTCGCATACGCACTGCAGCTCCTGGTGCGAGTTCTTGTAGATTAGTTGCGTGTCTGTCATGGTATTGCTTTATCTTGTGGTTTGTGGGGATCAGATGCGACTTGTTGGGGATGATGGAAGGCAAAGGTGAGCGTGGATTTCTGTTAACGAGCATGAAGGCTGGAGACTTTCCATCATGAGAAGGTGTGGTGGTCAATGTGAGTAGTGCTAAGTGGACATCGTGGCCCGATTCTTGCGCTTTTTTGAGAGTGCGTTTCACAGTTTGAATCTTTCTTTCAACAAGTCCATTACTCTGCGGGAAATGGGGGCTTGAGGTGTTGTGGTCAAAATCCCATGTCTTTGCAAATTGTTTGTATTCATTGGCAGTGAACTGTGGGCCGTTATCAGAAAAGATGGCTTTTGGCATACCATGGTGGCTGAAGATTTTCTTGGTGGCCCTGATAACTGCTGAGGAATCGACTGTTTTCTTTAGGGGTGCTATCTCAAAATGTCTTGAATGGTAGTCAATGATAAGGAGATATTCCTTGCCATAAATTGTGAATAAATCACAAGCTACTTTTTGTCCATGGTGTGCTAGGGACATCATGAGGTAACAGGGGCTCACATTTCTGTCGGTTACAATGATTAAGGCATTCAGCACATTGAGATACTAGTTCAATGATTTCATGATTGTTTCCTGGCCAGGACACATAGTTTCTTGCGTGAAGAATACATTTTTCTTGACCTTGATGACCTTCATGAATGGAAGATTTTATTTCTGAGCGCGTGCTGGGTGGAATAATTATGCGGTGGCCTGTAAGTAGTAACTCATAATTGTACACAATATCATCACGATGTTGGTAATACGGTGTGAGTAATGGATCTACATCTGTTTTTGATGGCCAACCTTTGATGGTGTATTCTTTACATTTCTGCAAAGTTGTGTCATGTGCAGTTTCCGACTGTAGGCATTGCAACATTGCGTCACTGATAGGTAAAGTTTGAATAACTGAGTGAACGTAATGCAACATTTCGGCTTCATCGAGTTCAGATTGACTCTCCTCGACTGAGGTGTAGGCACGACTGAGTGTGTCAGCAACTTTTATTGTCCTTCCGGGTGAGTATTCCAGAACAAAGCTGTACGTTTGTAAGTGAAGAAAGAACTGTTGTATACGACGTGGACATGATGTTATGCTTCTAGAAAATATTGTTTTAAGAGGCTTGTGGTCATTTTGAGCGATAAATTGACGTCCAAAAACTACTGATAAGGTTTCACATTCAATGGACACACAATTTTGTTCTGATTTGTCCAAAGATCTTGATGCAAAGGCAATTGGGTGCCATTCTCCATTGAGGGATTGTTCTATCATCGCACCTAGACCAATAAGATTTGATTCAGTGTGAAGTTGTGTAGGCAAGTTTGGATCGTAATATTGAAGGATGGGTACAGTGGTAATCAAGGACTGCAGCCGCTGAAATGCTTTTGTCTGCGGCTTTAACATGACAACTTCAACATCTTTCTTCACGAGTTCTCGAAGTGGTGCAGTTTCATCAGAAAGCCTGGGAATGAATTTGCCAAGATAGTTGACCACCCCCATAAATTGCTGCAGCTCGGTCTTGTTGGTGGGGATGGGCATTTTTGTACTAGCCTCTACTTTTCGAGGATCAGGTTTTACGCCTTCAGCTGATATGATGTGGCCTAGAACTGTTAATTCTCTAGCTCCAAAAGTACATTTTTTAGTTTTAGACCACTGTCTCTGATGCATGTAAGTACTTGTTTAACTCTAGCATCATGTATTTCATTTGTTTCAGCCCATATTATGATGTCATCCTGACAGTTTGCTACACCGTCTATACCCTCACTGATTTTGGAAATTTTGAGTTGATTCGAGTTGAAATATTTCGCTGGAGGAGTGAATTCCGTATGGCATTCTTGTACCTTTGTAGCGTCCAAAAGTGGTGGCAAAAGTAAGCACATGAGAACTCTCATTATCGATGGGTATTTGCCAATATCCATTACTGACATAGAGTTTTGTGAAAACTTTTGCACCGTGCATCTGAGATATGATTTCTTCTGCAGTTGGAAGGCGATAATGATGTCTTTTAAAAATGTGATTGAGTAGCCAGGGATCAAGACATACTCGTAATTTCCCATTAGGCTTGGTGACTAGAACCAGGGCATTGACCAAATCAGTGAATTTTTCAACTTTTTCTATTATTCCAAGCTGTTCTATTCTCTCCAGTTCTTTCTTTAATGAGTCTTTTAATGCATACGGGATTTTACATGGTGGCACAACTACTGGTGTTACATCATCCTTGAGTTCAATGTGATATGCAGTTTTCAGAATTCCAACCTCACCAAAACAGGTCAAGTAGTTCTTTGGAATTTGATCTGGGTGAAAGGTATCACTTTGATTACCTTTAGGCACACGCTGGATGAGATTAAGCTTCTCAGAGGTATTGAGGCCGATAATGGGAGTTGTGTCTGAGCTTACAACAATGAAAAGAACATGATACTTCACACCTTTGTGCACCAATGTAATTATTGACTTTCTAGCAATGGGTATACTGGTATCGTTGTAGGCAGATAGTTTGACAGAGGTGGTTTTCAATGGGGGATGAGGTCTAAGTGTGTCAAAATGCTTCTTTGGCAGTACATTTACTTGTGCACCTGTGTCAATTTTTTAATGTTTTTGCCAACGGTGTCCAAGTTAATTGACCATTGTTTGGAAGTCGCATCATCGACTGAATCGATTTTGAGTGGCTGTTCAAAAGCAGGAGAAACTGAAGAGTTATGGTCAGTTGCCTCTAAGGAGCCTATGTAGAATTCAGTATCAGAAGAGGAATCGGATGAATAATTGATGTTTTCTTCCTCAATTTCCTGAACTCGGTTAGTGCAGCATTTAGCATAATGGTTGTTATGGTGACATTTACTGCATTGTTTACCATATGCTGGACAACACCCTCGAGAGTGGCTGCCTGCACAGAATATACATTGCTTAATCATCTCTGTTTGCTGGCTTATGCACCATGCTTTTTGCGGATCATTCGACGTCACCCCCACAATATCTTGTTTTGAGCCTTTTTGCCTATGATGACTGATTTTGCTAACTGAGCGGTCAATCTGAGCGATCAATCTGAGCGGTGAGCTGTTTGGAATTAACGTTTGTTTGTTCTGCGGCCAAACTGAGTTCTATGGCTTTCTTGAGATCCAATGTAGGCTCTCTCAGCATCCTTTCTCTGAGTGCACGATCAGAAACTCCACAAATGATCATATCTTTACTGAGCAAGTCACGCAAATTCTCAATAGCACATTCAGCAGACAACGTTCTGAGTTCCGTTAAAAAGTTGTTGAAAGGCTGTCCTTCAGCTTGGCGATGAGTAAAGAACTTATGTCTGTTGATGGTAGTATTGGACCGGGAGTTGCAATAAGCGTCAAAGTGGTCAAGAACTGGGATTAACTTGAGCGAATCACCAGCAGTGGTAAACTCAAAAGTCTCATAAATTTCCCTTCCATGGTCCCCTATCCATGTAAGTAAAATGGAAGTCTTAATCTTATCTGATTTTGTGTCAGATTCGGTGGCCACAAGGTAAAAATCGAAGGCCTTGTGCCATGTTTTCCATTTTGCGCCATGTTGCCCTCAAAAGACAAAGGTCCAGGGGGTTTGAGACGTTCCAATAATAGAAAGTCAAGTAAATTACTTTGAAACTTAACTAATATTAAGTGAAAACACACCTGACACCATGTAATACTTTGATCTCAGCAGATTGAGAAATGTGGATGTCATAAAAACAGCCTATTATCGAGAGCATCCAATACACAAGAATGAATGTCTTAGTGTGAAAGTGAGGTTGATGTAAGATGGTGAATGATTCATATAGTATGTTTATTGTGGATGGCATAAAGATGACAAATGATATGCAATAATAAGAATGAGAAGGTTGAGAATATGGTAGAAGATTTTAGTAGGCGTACAATCATAACAACTGCCTTTTGATTTTGAAACAAGGATCACAAAAACAACCTTGAAAAGAAGGAAAGAACAATGCCATAAATCTATATTATTCTTGTTAGACATGTTTTGTTTGAAGAAAGTTTGTAACTCATAAAAAAGCTCTGATCTTACCTCTGGTCCCTGATTGTTTCTAGCAGGAATTATTTGTTTTGAAAGAGGTTAACACAGTTTGTTGTTTAAGTTTTCATAAAAACATGATAGAGACAGAGCAATTTACTGCTTTCATAACTTTTAGGCTTTCTTCATTCCATTTTTCAGTAAATGCTATGAAGTGGAGTCGGTTTCTGCCTTTGACAAAATGACTGGTAAAGCAACCAAACGAAAGATGGTCAGTTCTTGTGATGGAAAAATCAATCAACTACAGCCTGATGAAAAAAACGCTAAAAATGGGCACAAGGCTGAAGTTTCTGTATTATTCTTACAGCTCAAATGTGACCCATTTGGAATAGGTGTTGAGAGAATCGAATGGTAGAAAAGGAAATTTGAGAAATTTCAGGAAGGTAAGCACATACCAAATTGCCTTTCAATTTCAGCCAACTATTTATTGTTACCAAATGTCATATGAAGCCCACATTCTGTAAAACTGACATGTTTAGTTAGATGTAGTTTTCCTTACAAACAAGAATTTCATTTTCTGTAATAATTCCTTCTTGTAATGTGGCCTACGTTTTAATAGCGTTTTTGTTACAAAACATTCAAACTTCCAAAATTGTAAATCAATTTCCACTGCCTCTTTTGCAGATTTTGCTAAGGGCCTGGTCAAACGAACTCAACATTTCACTGAGCAGCACTCAACATGCCTGCTTTGGAAAATGTTCAGTTCATTTGACCACTTACTGAGCGGTGTTCAGTCTTGCTCAGCCCTGCTCAATCGTCTTTGGTCGCAATCAAAAATGCTGAGTGAGTAACTAAACATTTCTTTTGTTCGAGGTGTTGTTGACCCTTCGTTGGAGCACCCCGTAGAAGGCTGCTCAGCTCGCGCATGCTCAATTTGATATTGACTGGTTTCGCGCCATTCCTTATGGTGTTATTGATGTCCTGCTATCTCTATCAGTAATAAACATCTTGCTAGTTATTCCGTATATTTTTTCACGAGAAAATTGATTTTAATACGTGAGAAAGCGACAGTGGAGACGATAATAATAGGCCTGAAGCGGCAATTACAGTTAGCGGTTTGGATGAAGGTGAATGGAAGGACAAAGAAGGCCTAAGCCCTGACAAATATGTTTCAAGTTCCGATGAACCTGACAAAGCATTGCAGGCAGCCCTTGAGATTATTACACGATCGAAGAAGACGATAAAAAGTAAAAGACAACCTTCAATGGCCGTTGAGGATATCAGTAGCGGAGCTGAAGAGAATGAAAAAAGAAAGCAAAACAACAATTCTCAATGTAGAGCCCCTCCTAGTGCTAGCAGGAATGGAAAGCAAACCAAGAAAAAAGCAAAGGAAAATGTAGGTAAAGATGACAGGAATAAAGTTAAAAAATGGAGCAATGAAGAGACTGCTCATTTGATTGACATGCTTGAAGAACGCACATGTCTCTGGGATGTTTTTGACAAGAGCTACCATGACAAGGATAAAAGAGCAAAGGCACTGACTGAAATGGAGGAAGAAATTGGAATTAGTGTTGCAAACATAAAAAACAAAATTCTAATTTTACGATCACAGCTGAGGAGAGAAATGACCAAAATTGCAAAAACCAAGTCAGGTCAAGGTGCAGATAAGCTATACAAACCCACTCGGATTTTCTGGGACAGACTCCAATTTCTATGCCCAGTCATGCAACCTGGAAAGAGCAAAGATAGCTGGAGTAGAGTTAATGATGAACAAATCTCAAGCAATGGGGCTGCTGATGAATCCAGTTCATCAGCAGACTTTGACATTGATCAAAAAAACCAACAAAAAGTTATGCCAAAGGTTACGAAAATGTCTTTAGACGCAAGAAGACAAGAGCTGGTGGAAGCATGCATAAATGTCATGAAAGAACCAACTCCAAGTGCATCACAACAGCAGTGCAATGCTTCTTTGTATGTGGCAGAGAAGCTTTGTTTATGTGAATGTTTGGCGCCTAAAATGTAATTGCACATAAGGAATTGCGCAGGCGCACACAGATGTTTGAGGAATGTTGGACAGATTGTGTAGTTCGTTTGACCACCGCCGGACTGAGCTGCATTGAGCATTGCTGAACACTGTTTTCAGTTGTTGAGCACTGCTCAGCGAAATGGTCAGTTCGTTTGACCAGGGCTTACGACATTTCCTAGAGCTCATGACATGTAATCTGCAAATGTGGACAGTAGGTATGCTTGAACAAACCAAGGGCAAGATCATTTGTTAAAGGTCGTAAGTCTTACAGCAAGCAATTTTGCCAGTAATATACTCAGGCACCACAATGTAGGGGGGCCAGGGGGGTCATGCCCCCCCCACTTTTTTGCCAAAATATCATAAGAAGAAATGGTAAAATACCCTTCGTTATTACTGATTATCGGTTCAAATCGAGGATCGCATGAATGAAAGGGATAGGCTGCTTGATAATAGAACTGTATAGCAGTGCTGAGTGATTATTAAGCCGACTAAACTAAGACAGGCATGTCCAAAGTCTGGCCTGCAGGCCAAATCTGGCCCTCGGTCAAATTTTATCCTGTCCGTAGCCTAGTCATGAAATATATAATGCTCGTATACTGTTATTTGGCTAGAAGTATTAACATTCTTCATGTACCCACTAGAGACCAACAGCACTTAACACAACAGAACCCTCAACCCGCTAGAAGTCATGGTCAGTGGTTTTCACCAGAATTCTCACATACAAGCACAATTACATCTGTTTAAGAAAAAAGGATAAGTGAATATTCAAGTGCATGTGATATGCTTGTTTCAATTGTACCAAAAGCATTCTTAAGATGTTGAAATTGAAACAAACAAAGCAAATGCGAAACACAAAGTGGCTTCCAAACAGTTTCTTAAATTATCGTTGCTATATGTAAAAAAGGTTGGCCCCCACCACTGTTACAATAGAAAATCTGGCCCCCGTCGCAAAAAGATTGGACACCCCTGAAGTAAGACGTCCTTCCTTGTAGTGTTATTATTGACTTCCAACTAATCCATTGCCATAGTGGCAATACACTTAACTGCAATCATAACTACAGGATACTAATCTATATAGAGAAACACATTACGATAAACAGGACATGATTAGAGACACCACCTACGATTGACAACATTAAAAATTGGCACAGGTTCTTTTCACACATACTTGTCAAAGCAAACATAGAATTTATTGACTCATACTACCAGGCGATATATTGACCAATTACGGATACTATGACTTAGTACCTGGCTAGATCATTCTCAAACGAAGCCTAACATGTTAGGAGTGAACTTAGAAATGAAAAGGCAACAAAATATTTCACAATTTCTAAAGTTAACCAATTCAATGAGTGTTGTTCCTTCAGAGAAACCGTCAGCTGAAGATGTTGTAGAGCCATCCGTATTAAATTCATCTAGAAAGTCTGTGGAGTCAATAGAAATACCATATCAACCGTATAAAAGCTACCCATTTCCAAAACGAGACTTTGGGAAGAGAAAGTGTTCATGTCAACCAGATTGCTTCAGAACATACAATTGGCTTCATTATAGGCCTGATGACGATAGTGTGATATGTTACATTTGTGCAAACCAGGAACTTAAAGGAAATTTACTAAGTGCTAGCAACAAAGATTATGCATTCATATCTACAGGATTCTGCAATTGGAAGAAAGCCACAATGCAGTTCAATAGTCATATGCGCTCCAGTTGTCACAAAACAGCTCTGACATTCCATGTAACAGTACCGGCTTGTAAAGACAAAGAGACAATACTAAGTTCTGAAGTCGAAAAAGTAAGAAAATCTGAAAGAACCTATTTCAGAAACGGTATGGAAACTGTGCAAGAATTAGCAAGGAAAGGAATACCACTTCAAAGTAGCAAGGACAACAATGATAATCTTTGTCAAATGCTTCTCCTTAGGGGCAAAGACGACCCTGAAGTGGCAAACCCTGTACTTGACTCGTCCAAATCTAAAATGAACAAGTACACACATGACCAATATCAAAATGAGTTAATTGATATCATGGCTCACCATGCACTGCGAGCAAAAGTTTCTAAACTCATCGACAGTCCTTTCTATGGAATTATGACTGACGAATATACATATGTAAGTAACAATGAACAGCTTTCATTCTGCTTGCGCTGGATAGATAGGTTAAAGCTAAATATCCATGAAGACTTCCTTGGCTTTTATGAAGTAGCTAACACAAAGAGTGAAACAATAGTCCAGGCCTTACAAGACATCCTGACTCGCTTTAACCTACACATATCAAAATGTAGAGGTCAAACGTACGATGGGGCATCCAATATGATGGGAAGAAAGTCTGGAGTTGCTACAAAAATGATGGAACTTGAGACAACGACTTTAGTCAATCATTGCTATTGCCTTTCACTTAATTTACCAGTTAAATCTACCACCGACAGATGTAAACTTCTGAAGGAAACCTTGGACACCACATGCGAAATCTGTGTACTAGTTAAGTTTTCTCCTAAGTGTGAAAGTTTGTTGGGGAAAATACAAGACAACAGTGAAGAGGACACCGATTACCATCAAAGGCCTTTAAAGCTTAACAAATTGTGTGCAACTAGATGGACTGTCCGTGCAGCCTGTTACATGAAACTGCAGAAGCTATACAATGAAGTATTCAAACTTTGGGATGACTGCTTGGAGACTTATCTGGATAGGGAGATGAAATCAAGAAATCAAGGATGTAGAGCTGAGATGACGAAGTTTTCGTTCTTTTTTGGTCTGCTCCTTAGCCAAAGGCTGTTTTCTGTAACAGATAATTTGTCACAAGATTTACAAGAAAGAAAGATTTGTGTGATATCTGGACAGCGTATGGTTTGAGCAACGCTAGCCACATTCGAAGGCATGAGAAGTGAAGAGGCATTCGAATTGCTGTATGGCATGGCATGGTTGAAGAGCCCAAACTTGGAAGAATGAGAAGCAAACCAGATTATTCAATTCTCCAGTTTGTTGAGGGTTATAATGAAAGCCAAGGTCATCAGTTTGAGAGTGCAAAAGACATGTATCGGAGAATCTAGTTTGAAGCAGTAGACTGTTTTATTTTCTCCTTATAGGATTGCTTTGATCAGCCATCTTTTCAAGTTTTTGCAGCACTAGAGGAGCTCCTTCTTTCCATCATAAAACTTGATTGCATTGACAAAGGAATGAAAGTTCTCCACGATCGTTACTCAGAAGACGTCAATTTTGACAAACTTGAAGTTGAAATTCCCATTTTTAGGCAGCTTTTCAACAATAGCTCGATCTTATGTTTTACTGATGTAGTGGATCATTTGCAAAATCTAACTGATGAAAGGTGTCTGATACCAAATGTCATGATCATCATTTACATCCTAATGGTGAATCCAGCAACAAGTGCAACACCAGAAAGGTCTTTTTCGCTCGCTCACAGAATTAAAATCTGGCAACGAGCAACCATGTCCCAATGAAGGCTCAAGTCTCTAGCCATTCTTAATTGCCACAAAGATGAAACTGACAAAATCGATCTAGGTTCTGTGGGAAATGACTTTGTTAGCAAGCATAATGAGCGATATTGTACCTTTGGAAAGTTTGTTAAAGACGATTTCAATGTGTAAATATAAGTAAAAATGTTTTGAGTGGGGGATACTTGTTGATAGAATCTTTTAATTATGTTTTCTATGAAGTACTAGAATTCCTAAAGCACTTAAACAAATTTTGATGATTTTCAATCAAGAAAATGCAGGCCTAAATGTAAAGATCACGTCTTTACTTTGACATTGGATTTGTGATTGTTAGCAAATGATTGGTAAGAAGAGTAGCTGTGTAGCTTAAGCATGTAAACTTCTTTATTACTCTGTTAACTATGTATTCCAGCCCTTTTGGTTCTAGTAAGGTTTTATAATAAGTACTACAGTGCCATTGTGTAACAACTATTACAGTTTTATAATTGCCTTAGAAAAATAACATTAGATAGCGTTTATGTAGCAAGATTATTGTGTTAGCAGAAATTTATTCTATTTTTATCCTACTAATCACTTGGTTCAGACTTATAATCGCCCTATTTCACAACAAAATACCCCCTAAGAGTACCATTGGACATGCTCCCCCATTTGGAACTTTTGGCCCCCCCCCACTGTCAAACTCGC
>WIPJ01002412.1:58150-86157 GCA_018155075.1 Cassiopea andromeda | reverse complement strand
TAGGTCATTGGGACAACTGCAAGACTGCACTGGCTGAGAGCATAGATTCAAAACAAAAGGTGCAGCAGACACTTTCAGTTTTGAAAGGTACTGGAAGGGATCCACCTCCAGAAGAAAAAATAAATGAGGGGAATGAAAGTGATGATGAACCTAGTGACATTTTCAATGATTTTGTTGAGAAGTGTCATGATGTAGATGGAAGTAATTCTTTGTGACTAGATAGAGTTGACATTGATTTTGTGAGAGATATTGATGATGATGATGACTCTTCTGTGGAGAAAACTGGAGCTTTGAATGATGATGTCCAGTCTGTTGTCAGAAGCAAGTGATATGGATGTGCTTGATAGCAGCTCTGATACACCTAGGGATGAAGATGACTTCTTATGGGACCCCCTTGCAAAAGAAATGCAGAATAGGTGTCCAAGGTTAAGAAGGCTGGATCCATTATTTAGCAAACTAGATGACTATTGCAGTTGATGATCCAATATCGAGCACGTGCAATTGCAGTTGAGAGAGAAGTTTACGATTCAGATATAGATAGCTCTCATAGTGACTATGTATATGCGGTACAGAAGCAAGATAATGCTACAAATGGAGTGAAAAAGACAACTCTTACGATCCATAACAACCAAGTTAAATTCCTTGTGGATAAAGGTGCTACAGTGGACCTCATAGACTCTCAGACTGTCTATGATCTCCTGAGAAATAAGGTGATGCTGCATAAAACCAACACTAAAAGTTATGCTTATGGAGCAACAAAGCCCCTGTCACTGAAAGGACGATTTCAAGCAACAACTGAATCAAAAAACTGATACACTGTCTCACACTTTTATGTTGTAGAAGGTACAAGAGGTAATCTGTTGAGCGCAAAAACAGCCCAAGATCTCTCACTAATTAAAATGGTGAATACAATTACACAAATGCCTTCAGACAAAACGAAGGAGTACAAACGACAAGAGAACAACACAAACCCACAAGAGGAACACTTGTTACCTACACCTGATACATGCCAAGTTCCTGATAAAGCACAAGCAACTGTAAAGTCATCAGATCCAAAAATACAGGCTATTTTGGATAACTATTCTACTGTTTTCGTGGGAGAAGGAAAGCTACGAAATGAAGAAATCAAATTGCACATACGGACTGATGTACACCCTGTAATGCAGCCACAGCGCAGGATACCATATCATATGAGAAAAGAAGTGAGTAAAGAGCTAGCAAAACTTGTGAAACAGGACATTATTGAGAAAGTTGTTGATCAACCTACCCCCTGGATCTCGCCAGTAGTCTGCACACCCAAGAAGGACGGGGGAATACGTCTTTGTGTGGACATGCATGCAGCAAATCAAGCAATTGAGCGTGAAGGACATAGTATGCCTACAATTCAGGACTTTAAAGCAGAAGTCAATGGATCAAAATACTTCTCAAAGATCGACCTGAAGCAAGCTTACCACCAACTGGATCTTGCACCAGAGAGTCAATATATTACCACGTTCAGTACCTACGAAGGACTCTATCGTTACAAACTATGGAACAAGCAGTGCTGCAGATAATTTTCATAATGTACTACAACGAAACTTAAGCGACATAAGAGGAGTTAAAAACATCGCAGATGACATTATAGTGCATGGAAAAACACGGAAAGACCATGACCAAGCAGTGGAAAATTGTTTAAAACGCCTTGCGGAGTTACCTCAAAGCCAAAGCAGAAAAATGCAGTTTTCTTCAGAAAGAGATAACATTTTATGGATTGATTTTCTCAGCCAGCGGAACAAGACCCGACCCAGAGCGTATCAATAACATAGTGAAAGTACCTGCTCCTCGCAATGCCAGTGAAGTTCGCAGATTTCTTGGAATGACAAATACGTGTCATGACTACATACCCGATTATGCTACTCTAGCAGCACCATTGCGACAGCTCACAAAGAAGAATGTTCCCTTCGAATGGAGACCTGAGCATCAAAAAGCGTGTGAACAAATGAAAAAGAAGCAAACACAAGCACCAGTGATGGCATACTTCAATACCTCAAAATGAACAATGGTGATAGTTGACGGATCCCCATTTGGACTAGGGGTAATTTTAGCTCAAAGAGAAAGTCAAAGTCATCAGTATAAAATTATTTCATATGCCAGCAGACCCCTCACCCCAGTAGAGAGGAGATATTCCCAAACGGACATTGAAGGACTTAGTTTGGTTTGGGGAATAGAACATTTTAGACATGTTCTAATTGGCTCTGAATTTGATATCCTCACAGATCATAACGCTTTGGAATCTATCTTCAATAACCCAAAGTCAAAACCCCCGGCAAGAATCGAATGCTGGATGATGAGACTGCAACCATTTAACTTTAGAGTTATTTACACGACCGGAAGTTCAAACGAATCGGATTATATGAGCCGACATCCGGTCAGTGGACCAACAGAAACCATTCACAAAGGAGAGATTGCCGAAGCCTACATCAATTTTATTGTTAACCATGCCATTCCGAAATCGATGACAATTGACGAAATTACAGAGGAAACCATTAAGGATCCCACCCTAACCAAAGTTCGTGAATCGTTGCTTAGTGGCAAATGGGATAACAAAGACAAGGATATTCAACCGTTCTTGAAATGTGCTGACGAACGTACCAGTAACAAACCGCAAAACATTGTTCTGAAAGGCACAAGACTTGTTATTCCAAAGTTGTTACAAGAAACAGCCACCAAGGAATCGAGAAGACAAAGAGTTTACTTCGTGAGAAAATATGGTACCCCAACATCGACGCAAAAGTTCAAGAAATCCTGACAAAGAGGCCTTGAAAACTAACATGGTTCAAGATTGTGAAGTCATATGCATTACTACAGCTGACAATGCAATAAGTGTGCCTTGTGGTTTACACCATCTCAGAAAGTCCATGTCAGGGGAGGAAACAGAATCTCTGTTTTCATCGCAGGCATCACACGCTCAAGTTTGTCTTCAACATTTGTCACAAAAACTCATAAAAGTTGAGAACTCAGTAATAAAAGATTCAGACATTTGCTCATATACTTGTTTGCAGTGCAATGAAAACTTGCTCTGTGACCCATGCATTGCTAAGGGTGTTGTTTCTTTGAACCAACTACTCCGACCATGCTCATACTGTCTCAAAAATGAGATGAAGTGCATAAGGCTATCTGTGCTTGGTATACGTATGGACTCAGAGTCAAGAAATCAAGTGGCCCATGACAGATTCAGGGAAGTTAAGTTAATGGGCAAGAGAGATCGTCTTGATTCATGGCAAACATTCCCTGATGCAGTTCATGTGGGAAAAAGAAAACGTCAGAGTTTTTCAACCTGGTTTTTGTTTGTGGGGAGAGAAAGAATAAACCTTGTTCTGTTGAGGACATTGCGAAATGATTCTTTGCTTAGACCCAAATTGTGTAGTCATGTGAGGTTAATCTCCGAGAAATAGGGACAGCCAAGATGTAGAGTCTCTTGTTGAGATTGGCTCTGATGAAGTTTGTATCAACTAATGTGAAGAAGATAACTCATACAATTGTCCCGGAAAAATAAAGAGTCACAAAAGATAACACCATATCTATCCTCTCTTCACCAGTGAGCATATTTTGTGGTAGAATGGGAATAGTCTATGTCTCAGATGTTCAGAAACGAACAGTAATCAGCGTTCGAGTATCACATTATCCAGCAGCAGTTCTAACTGTACTGAAGTCATTGACAAACCCTATTCCACTGGCTTTCATCAACGGAGTTCTTTACATTGCTGAGTGTAGTCATAATAGAATAAGATGTGTAGTCATGACAGGCGAAACCATACTGAGGCTAGAAGATGTAAACAGTTCTCAACTGAAAAATAGCCTTGAGGAGCTTGGGGTAAAAGGCTGCAATACAAAAGGTCTAAGTACAGCTTCTTTGAAGTCAAAGCTGAAGTCTGAGCTGGACCAAAAACACACAGTTGTTTCTGGGGAAAAGAACTGCAATTACTTGGATTTGTCTAGTGATATCAAGCATCCTAGTTCCTTGTTATTCTTGGATGAGCACCATCTCCTCATTTCACACGTGGGTGGAGTGGCATTTCTCCTACTTGTCAGTTATCATATAATCAATATAGTAAAACAAGTCATGATCTTCTGCATGAACCATTTTCTTACCAGCACATAAAATCTATTGGTACAAATGAACGTTAGTGATATCAAGAAGATTAATTACCTTAATATATGTCAAGAGGATGGTTCTACTTAAAAGAAAAGAGTCAAGCGACAATATGAAGTAGGAATATGACTAGTGTTTTATTTGGGTATGATAGGCAACTCTTCCACATTAAAAGTTCAGGCATAAGTTAATACCAGAGCTTAACAGAAGCATGTTTTGCAAGCTTTGAGTAGTCACTGAAACATCATGTGGAGGTATAATTGAGAGGCGACAACTGGCCATATGCTTTCGATTATGCAAACAATAGCGTTACCAATAGATCAGGGAATTAAGCAAACAACAACTTCCCAAAGATAAAGAAAATAAGTAAAAATAATGTTTAGCCTAGTTAACTCATTAGTTAATTGATTCAAAATATTTATATGACCCACAGTGATACCAACAGGAAAAACAGTTCACATCAGCAAATACAAATGATTCCATTGTTGACTTTAGTAGTTTATTGTAAAACTCTTTTAGTCTGATAAGCGTACGAAGAATATATAACGCATATTGATATAGCATATATCATGAACATAACATAACTTTGCATATAACTAAACTTATAACCTTTTCTAAAATCTACCAAATACAAGGTTGGAATGTGGTATAGGATTAGTCATGTGACTAAATCTGTCACATGCCATTATTTTTGAACAATAATACAACACTCACACTCGAAAATAATATAGGTCATATATCAATATGAAAATTCATGCAATCAACAGTCCATAATAAAAGTTCCTGTAATCAACCTTTTTATCCAAAACTGTCTTCCAATCACCTCTAGCTGATGAATGCAGCAAATATATCAAACATCAACAGTCAGTTGATAAGAAGCAAATATTCAAATAAAGTGTGATACTCCCATCAAGCACTTTGACACTTTATCTTTCCAACCACTTTTGTCATAGCAGTTGCAATAATGTGTTCAGTTGCTCAGCGTGTCAAAGTAATTTGTGAGTCTTTTATCTATATTCTCTGATAAAATGATACTTCATATCGATATGTTTTGTGTGTGAATGAAATGTCAGATTGTTGCACAACACTTTGATTATCTTCATTAAATTGAGTTGGTTGCTTTTGACCACATTCAAAATCATTCAGTAGTGAACACAACCATATTGATTCTTGTAGTGCTGAGTTCTCTGCTATTTATGCAGCTTCAGCTTCTTGTATGTAACCTTCTGGTTATGACTTATAGATGTCTTCTTTAATTTTGTCATTACGAAATGCAGTGGAGACATCCATCTGTTGCAACTCGAGATCTAACTGATTGGCAATTGCCAGAAGTGTTTGTATAGACGTATATCTCACGACTGGTGAGAAAGTTTCTTTGAAATCAATCCCAGCTTTCTGCTTAAACCCGTTAGCAACTAACCCTGCTTTATACTGCTCTATGGATCCGTCTGCATTATATTTCACTTTGAAAACCCATATTGAATCAACAATGTTCTGTCTTTTTGGTGGTTTTACAAGCTCCCATGTATTACAAGCAACAAGAGATTTGTACTCTATATCTAATGACTCTTTCTACTTTGATTTATCAGGTGACTCTAATGCCTCTGCTAATGTTCTAGGCTCTCCCATTACATCATCTACACAGCTACACAATGCTTCATCAACTCCCCACCTATTTCCTGTAATGAAATCATATGTTTCAGGTGCCTTTTTATTCCATGTTGAATGACGAGATATTTCTCTTTGCCCCTCATTATTATCATCATCTATTCCAATATCATCTTGATTGACAACTGCTTCTTGATCATTACTTTCATTTAAACTGGTAGTAGAAGACAAAATAATGTCATATCGTAAATTTCCTTTGACAGATTCTGAAAAACTGAACCAAGCCACCGAAGGCACTAGCCAGTGCAACTCGGTGCCGGTCCCAAGCCCGGAAAAATGGGGAGGGTTGGGGTTAGGAAGGGCATCCACCCATAAAACTCCTTGCCAAAACCTGATATGATATGAGCATTACCGAAAATGAGACAAATGCTAGGATGTCACCCGTAAGTGACCCACAGATACATCGCCCTAATTCTGTGGCAGAGCGAGGGCTACCACATCAAGAGCAGATGTAGCCAAAGAAGCAAGCTCAAAAACTGAGATTTGGAACACTAAATGTTGGATCTATGACTGGGAGAGGCCGTGCCATTGCAGACCTTATGAAGGAAAGAAAAATGGATGTGTTATGCATGCAGGAAACGAGATAGACAGGATATAAGGCCAAAGAACTAGGTGATGGATTTAAACTTATCTATGGAGGGGCTACCAAGGAAAAGAGAAATGGAATAGGAATAATTCTTTCAATGGATTTGAAAGACCTGGTGACAGAAGTGACAGGAGAAATGACCACATAATGTGGGTGCGATTGTGATTTGATGAGTTCCCAGTGAACATCTTTAGTGTGTATGCACCACAAGCAGGAAGTTCAGAGGAGGAAAAGGTGCAGTTTTGGTCAGCTTTACAGGAGGAATTGGAAAAAGTAGATGAAATTGAAAGGTGCATGGTTGGAGGAGACATGAATGGGCACATTGGGAATGGAAACGATGCAATAAGGCGGATTCACGGTGGAAATGCCTTTGGAGAAGGGAAGGAGGATGGAGAGACAATTGAAGACTTAGCCCTGTCATTCGACTTGGTGATAGGAAATACTATATTCCGCAAGAATAATGTACATCTAATCACATACTGTAGTGGAGATAGAGCGAGTCAAATAGACTTCTTTATGGCTGGCCGTATGTAGCAATATTCAGTCTTGTAAATATATATTCAATAGTGAAATGTATTCAATCTTTTGCTAAAATATATTCAATCCAGTCATAATATGTGTTCAATCCAGTCCTAATATGTATTCAATTCAATGTTGAAATATATATTCAATTCAATGTTGAAAAATGTATTCAATCCGATGTTGAAATATATTCAATCGCAAGGCAAAATATATTCAATCGCAGGTCAAAATATATCCAATCCAATGATCAATATATTGAGTTAGGAATGATTATATAAGAGGGACAGTGAAGGTAACTGAAATCTCTAAGAAGATCCAGGAGTCAAGATTGAGGTGGTATGGACATTTGAGAAGAAGAGTGGTGGAGAACCATGTGGGAAGGGAAGTTATGTAAATGGAAGTGCAGGGAAAAAGAAGAAGAGGCAGGCCCAAGCGAAGGTGGATTGACAGCATAAATAGAGATTTAAGGGAGAAGAATTTACACCCAGAGATGGCTAACAACAGAAATGTGTGGAGAAGGCTCATTCACAACGGCGACCTCGAATAGGGAAAAGCTGGAAAGAAGAAGAAGATTCTGAAATACTGATACGTCCACCACAGTCCTCTTCAAAGCATATGACATCTCTTGCTATGTGTATAGGTTTGCCTTTTGGATCCCATAAGCAATAAAATTTACTGTTTATAGAATATCCAGTGAAAATGCATTTCACTGATTTAATATGCCACTTTCTTCTTTGCTCTTTTGAAATATGCATATAGGCTGTACATTGAAAGACTTTGAAGATAGGACCATTTGGCTTCTTTCCACAAAAACACTCGTGTGGAGTAATAAGTTGAACAGCTGTCCTTGGACTTCTGTTTCTACTGATTACAGCTGCTAATACTGCTTTTGCCCAATACATGTCAGACAATCCAACACCATGAATCATTGATCTTGCCATGCCTTGTATGGTTCTATTCATACGGTCAGACAGACAATTTTGTTCTGGTGTTCTTGGCACAGAACATTGTCTCTGGATGCTTTTACTTTTTAGGTATTCATTACGAAATCTTGAAATAAACTCTCCTCCATTATCACACCTCACAGTTTTTGCCTTTCACTTTGGTGGCCATTGCCTCAAATTCCTACATTATTGAGGACTTCACTTTATTTCTCATGGAATACACTGTTGCAAATGTGGACCAATCATCTATAAATGTGACAAAATATGTATTTCTACCCAGACTACTGCTTCTTTATGGTGCAACAACCATCAGAGTGGATTATGTCTAGCAGCTCTGTTGCTCTTGTTGCTTCTTGTTTTGGAACGGAATTTCGATTTTGCTTTCCCACTAACCAACCATTACAAGGTGCTTTACTTCCGTCATCTGTCGTGAAAGACATTAGTGAGCTTACAATTTGACACCGCTGGTGACTACGGCTACGTGGGCAGCAATTATACATCAAATGCGCATGTGCTAAGGGGGAATCATCTTCAAGCACACGTAGCAGTACGAGAGTTGATTACACAAATTGGCATTGTATCACATACTCATCACTACGCAGCTATATTAAGGCTCGTATTGCTCATTTTATCATCATTATAAGGACCAAAGAGGCAATATCTTAATCCTACATGACTGCTTTATCAGTTATCGTAATGTATTCACATTTGCAGTAACTTATTCTCCTTCACTCTATAGAAATTGTTGACAGTTTAATGATGGCCGAACACAGCACAGCATTGAGTTGTTCAACTTCAAGAAAAAACCAGTCGTGTGTACTTTATACTTATAGGACTAATCGAAAGAAGTGAACGTGTAGTAACTGAAGATTGCTGCAAATGTTAATGAAATATCATTGTATTGTACATCTTACTAAAAGTGTTATTTGTAGGTTGGAAGATTTGAAGTAAATTTGTCAATGTAGATCTTTGCTTCATGTGGGGATTTTGTGGATTTGTCAAACACGTATTTAATAGCTGAATGATCTTTGCAAGCTAGTTGAGATGTTTTATTGTTGATAGACTGTCTATGATAGCTTTTGATGTTGAACAAGGCTGAACCTAGAATTCATTATAGCCGTCTTAACAATAACATGCTTATTCCCTAACTTTTCTTTTCACAATAATAAAAAATTTAAAACTGAACCAAAATACTTCAATGCACATTTAGGGTGAAAATGATGTGGAGCTACAGACATGATCGTCAACTCTGTAGAGAGATTGCTTTCCAAAAACCGCTTCAAATTTAAATTTGGAAGCAGAGAAAGAGGGCAGTGTTGGGACAGTATTGCAGATGTACTGAATGATGCAGAGTAGCCAAGATTTAATGTTGATCAGAGAGCAGTGAGGGAGAGGTATTCAAAACTGGAGAAAAATTTCAAAAAAAGGATGGCATCAGAGGAAAGAGCAAGTGGTATCATAGGGGAAGATATAACAGAGCTTGATCAAGCAATAGAGACCATTCTAGGCTTGATTGAAGCAGCTGATCTTGAATCAGTTGGAGAGAGAAAAGGAGACAGCTGAAAGTGTAAGGAAGAGATCAATGGAGAGGCTAGGTGAGACAATGTGTAGAGAGAAAGGAAGGGAGAATGAAGGTAAAAGAAGAAAAGTGGGTGGAGAGACAGTGGTATATTTGAACAAGAAAGGGGAATGGAGAATGAATTGAGACGTGAGGAGATTGAGCTGAGAAGAAAAGAGATTGAGCTTAGGAGTAAAGAATTGGAATTCAATAGAGAAAGAGAATGTCATGAACAGGAACTGAGAAATGTAGAGCGAAGAGAGAGAGAAAGCAGAGAAAAACTTATAATCCAGCAACAACAACAGATCATGATGTTCATAGAGCAACAAAAACAGCAGCAGGAGCAGCAACAACAAGTAATAAATATGATGCAACAGCAAAGCAGTGTCATTCCTACCGTAATTAGCAAAATGAATTATAAATAAATGAGGAGTATAGTGTAGTAAATATCTTAGAATAAGGTTCTTAGTTGTTGTTGTTTATTTAAATCTACGTTCTAAATCAGTCTTACAACCATTTGCCACTCAATACTACTTAATTGAAAAGTTATGTCAAGTTCTGGGTATTTACCATAGAAATGATGCATATTAGTTACCAGTCAACATCTGCATCTATTCACAGGTGTGAAAGAAGGACTAAAATGTTAGCCATGATAAAGATTTTTCCACATGTAACATGTCACTTTTCAGTCAACATGTTTTAAAGCCAGGAAATGAAGAAGCTCTGCTGGCAATATATCTTATTTCATGTGTCTAGAATTGATTTGGTGATTTGCATATGGGCAAAAATTCTATAAAGTAGCCCTTTTCTCGATACCTGCTAGGAAGGGTTTTATAAAATGGGCTTAATAAATTAATTATTTTGATGGTTATGAAAAGACTCTGAATTAAAAGCAGATAGTTCTACTGGCCATTGAAATAGAACTCCAATGTTGGAGGTTCAATGTCAAAGTATTTAGCAGTATTTGAACCATATAAACAAGTTAATGCATTTTGCAACAGAGCACACACAGCATAGGTCTTTCCAACAGGGCTTAAGCCAATTTTCAACTCTTTCTTAAAATCAATGAATTTGAAATAGGTCACAATCTCTTTGAAGACCCACTCCACAGACACTCTGACTTGGCTCATAGATTGAATGAAAGCCTGCTGCTCCTGTGTTAAGCCTTTGCTGGAATGGGCATTGAAGGTGTATGCAATGTGGGTATGCTGGGTCCCCATAGATGCAAAGAGCCTCACCATCTGGTGCAAATGAATGCTGCTCTAATTCACCCATGAGTCCAGACATAGCCAACATTGCAGCATCATGCCTTCTGCCCTCAACAGGCCCATATAAACTGGCTATCAAACCATTTGGTGCAACCACTTAGTGAAATTTAAGGGCATGGACTCTTTTATGGCCATTGTAAACAGTCCTTTGATTCCTGCCTGGACGACAAATTGGTCTCACAGTACCATCTACAAAGCCCCAGCAATTAGTTCAGGCTGCGCCTTTGGCATGGACAGCATCAGCAAAGCTCTTGAGATTTGCCCTGGATAGCCATGGCTGATCCAAAGACAAAAGAAGATGACCATATCGCTCATAGATATCAGATATCACCATATTGGTTATCATTGACAACTGGGGAACTGGCCTAGCAAACCTAGGTACCAAATCCCCGTATCTACAAGGAAATGCCAGCCATCTCAAACAAACACAAAGTGCCTCAACAGAATCTACAACTACTCCGTTATAGCATTTAAACTGCTCTGGAAATCGAAGTGCTGTGTGCAGTGCCAGAACATCATTTTTCAACATTCTGAAGTCAGCCTTAGATTCATCTTCCTGCATTAGGCCTAACTCAAATTTTTCGTATGTACGGTATGGAAATTGAGGGTTCTTTCCCTCTTGACTATCGTGCGGCAGTAGAGCTTCATTGATATCTATTACACCTGCGTCATTGTAAGCAAGTATAAGGTCTTCAACTTCGTCATAGTTTGCGGCCATATCTGCATATATTCGTGTGTAGGATTTTCTCGCCACAAATGAGTAGTCACCGTTGCCTTGGATGATCGTAACTCAAAATAGATGACTACGGAGTCACTACGTGACCGCGTTAGTGCTTAGACCTCTACGTAGCCGTAGTTGCTTGTGTACTGAAATCGTAAGCTCTCTATTCATTTTGCTAAGTCGTTATTCAGACGACTTCTTACGGTGCTACATACCTAATTATTTCACATTGCTGTATTTTGATTATTTTTTCGTTAACTTTGACGTTGTATCATAATGAATGGTTTGTGAAACTCAAGTGTTTCAAAATTGAAAATTCATGCATAAATTAAGATGGTGGCTTGCATACATTATGAAGCTTTTGTACATTGTAGACAATCTCCCCTACAATGTACAAGATTTATATTTGAAAAACATAAAGGTTGTAATGGATTACAGACCCTAGACCAAGTTAGCTATTATATCATGGCTGGTTCTTGCAGAACTCAGGTTTTATGAAAACCTTACAACATGCCGCTGCCGCAACCTTTGATTTCATCATTTTCTTGTGGATTTTTTAGAGATAAGTTGGTCTAGGATTCAATTCTATCATTTTCCCCTAACACTTCCAAATTACACTGTAATTGGCTAAGAACTCTTTATCCTACACTCTACAAAAGTTTTTACTGTTGAACAATTCCACAACTGAGAAAATCGCAGTTAAAGTTGGGTGATCTAATGTTCTGTAGATGTGTGTCTCTTTTTAGTTCAAAAGGCTCCAGGCTTGTAAACTTCTTCCTCTTGCTCTTTCTCTGCATCCTCATAACCTCTTTTTATTGATCTTAGCTTTTTCCTTCTTTGTTTCCCCGAGTCACTAGCATTCCTTTGACTGTCCTTTATGCGTCTCACATCTTGTCTTCTACGTCCATCAATCATGTTCTTGCCAGGATTCATGCCCATTTTCAGTAGAACATTGCAAATACCTTTAGCCCCATCATTAACATTTATTACAGCAGAAGCTGTACCAATTTCAATTACAAGCCTTGAGCAATATACCTGTTTTGGGCAATTTTGCTATATTATGCTATGCAGAGCCTCATTCACATTTTGGGTTTGCTCATGTGTACACTTTTTTAGCACATTATCATTGCTAAGGTCAGTGAAAAGTTGGGTTATAGTTTGTTTCACTGCAATTGGCAATGTAATGTGCTTGTTATAGGTCTTCTTGCCAGTCCCCATGCCTGATTGGTACTTGCAACCAGTGGCGGCTCGTGGAATTTTTCACTGGGGGGCAAAGCTTTGATGAATTGGGTGTGGTCCGAGATAGCTGTGGCAGCCACACCCAAAAGTGGAATTAGATAGCTTTACTTCCAGATAGTAAAATAATTAGAATGATGATATTTATTTCTGTAATATAAGAGGCTTTCTTACTTAAATCTGCTTCAAGACTCACAATTATCAAAGGCTAGTATTTCTCTTCTACTATTTAGAGAAATAACCAACTCAGGCAGAGTGGTTTTTGAAACTATTTTTGTAATTTAAAGTATTCATTCCATGGATAGTAAATAATATAGATTGTTTAGAATGATATATTATTGTCCTAAAAATTTAAAGAGAATGTAGTTGACAAAAGCAGAAACTATCAAATATAGTATGCTGGTTTATAATGTATAAAAAATGCATGGAAGCTCTTGAGCTACTTAAAAAGAAATTTAGCTCTTCTATTCTTGAGCTGGGCAAGCATATCAATCACAGGTTGATTGAAGTCAATTGAATCTCTAACAAGGTTCTTTTCTATTGAAAGCATAGCCAAAGCATTGAGTCCATCCTCAGAAATTGTGTTTCTCAAGACAGTTTTCACTCTCTTTAGAGTTGAGAAACACCTCTCTGCTTCACAGGATGTCATTGGAACTGTGATAATGGCTTTCAACAAAAGTACAGTTTCAGAGAAAGTTTCAGCTAAGTTGATTTCAATAAGAAGTTGGAGTAGTGGAACTGCTCCACAGCAATGCCTAAATTCTGGTCTGCTATAAATCACAGAAAGCTCAGAATGAAGCTTCATTTCATCAAGAAAAGGAAATGATGCTGCAGCACTTTCTAAGGCCATGGATGGGAAGCATTGATCAACGTATGGAAATGAACTACTCTCAAAAAGAGTAGCTGCAACAAAGTGTCCAGTAGCGGCAAACCTAGAGCTATAATGTGATATTACAATATCACATACTTCCTCCAATACCATTGAAATCTCCTCATCAAAGCATTCACACCTGGGCCTTTTTGCAAGAGGTTCCTCATTTACAGCACATGAGTCATTGTGAAAGATGTCTGAGATTTTTTCCCTAACATTGTTGATTGACACCACAAAATTTCTTACACATGTCTGAATGAAGGTTGAGCTGATTTGGCGCTTTTGCAGTTGGGCATACATAACATCTACATGTGGCATCAACTGGTGGAAAAATCTGAGATAGAATATAAAGCTCCTGTCCTCAAGCCGAAGGAGGAGGCCACTTGCATCAAGAACACTAGCTTTGTCCTTTTTCCAGGTATGTATTATCCGCGTAAAGCACACCTTCAAGTCATCCTTATGCTCAAAAACAGTAGAAACAATTCTACTTTCAAAGTTCCACTTGGTCTGCACAGATCTAGGAATTCTTATGGCAACACAATCATCAAGGCATGACACTCTTTTAGTAGAGTGAGAGAAGAAAATAGAAAATGCATTTAGATGTGCAAAGAATACTCTGACACTGACAATGTGAGAAGTAGCCTGTTGCAGAATAAGATTAAGTTGGTGGGCATAGCAATGAACATAATGAGCATTGGGGTATGTTTCCTTTACAATACTCTGAACACCTCTATGCTATCCACTCATTACTGAGGCACCATCATAACATTGTGCAACAAGTTTTTGCTTGTCATGAGCACCAGGAAGAATACTATTTAAACAGCTGATTACATTAGCAGATATATTTTCAGCATTACCTTGTGGTAAGTCACAGAATGACCAGAACCTCTCAACAACCTTTCCAGACACAATATACCTAGAGACCACACCATTTTGCAAGTGATTTGATACATCAGTTGTATCATCTGCAATCACTGCCACAAAATCAGCTTGCTTTACCTCTTTCTGAATTGTGCACTGCAGAGTTTTAAGCATAATATCCAGTAACTCATTCTGGATTGTTTTAGAAGTGCCCGTAAACACCGTAGCTGATTCTAAGTGTTGACTTAAAACAGAATCAAGAGCTGCTGCAAAGTTAACTAGACCAAGGAATACACCTGGGTTATCTGAAGTAAGATTTTCATCATGACCTCTTAATGCTAGCTCAAATGCACCACAGAACTTGATGCAGTCAATAATTCTTGACAGAATATGGCAGTTTCTTTCAACCTCAAGATTGTGTTGAATAAGTGAATCCCTATATGCTTTACTTAGCTGCTCGGCAATATTCGTTTTGCCAAAAAATGCCAGCTTCAAGCAATTCTCAACATGACAACTACATTTGACATGTCGCTTGACCTTCTCAGAATGATGTTTCCAGTCGTTCACACCAGACTGGGTCCAAGCTTTTTCTCGTTGAGAATCTCCAAAAAGCAGGCAAGGAAAGCAATAACCTTTTCCAGAGTGACTGCAGCCAGTAATCCAACTGTGCTTTGAGTACCAGGTTTTTGTGAAACAATGTAAAGA
The DNA here is from genome assembly GCA_018155075.1 of Cassiopea andromeda. NCBI lineage: Eukaryota > Metazoa > Cnidaria > Scyphozoa > Rhizostomeae > Cassiopeidae > Cassiopea > Cassiopea andromeda. Next base: position 71,085 of record WIPJ01002412.1, on the reverse strand, counting down.
CAACCCTGACGTTGTCAATAGTTGAGGCCTTTCAGGGCCTAGACGCTTCGCCTCCAATTTTTCTTCCAGAGTTAACTGGCTGAAAGGGCGATTTTGAAGACTTCTAACAGTGTTCATAGCTATAGAGTGCAGTAAGGATGATAGAATAAAACGTTTCCCAAGCACTACCGAAGACTGCAAATAGTTTGACTGATGTCTCGTGAACTCAAAAAACTATGCTGCTATCCTAGTCAGTAGCCCTGCTTTGGCAAAGCACCGCAGCACATGGAGGTTGTTGTTGTATCAGGGAGGGCAGATTTTAACTTGCCCCACTTTCATGGATTTCAGCCAATCGTATAGCGTTTCTGGCAGCGTTTGGCTTCTGAAATGTGCTAGTGCGCATGGCAAACAACCGATTTGAAGGGCAAAATAAATGTTGCCCCGCAAATGACATCATCTTAATTCAAGAGTGCTCAGCAGTTTTGATAGAAGCAAAGCAAGGCTCCACATCTACAAATGGTCTCGAATCCCGTGTAAATAAGTAACTGGCCTAGAGTAAATCACTGAAACCCTGGAGTATTTTACTTAGTACTATCAATTACTGTGTAGAAATGTCATTTCTACATTTTCCTTGGGGGGGGCATTGCCCAACATGCCCCATTGACGAGCCGCCATTGCTTGCAACAGCTGTCCTTTCCTCTAGGGCAATATTTGTGCCTTTCTGCTGTGTTTGTATGTTTGTTGTTGAGCAATGAAAGAGTATTGCGAGTAGTGCCTTTTTCATTGCATACACATTATTGATATTTTGCCTTATGGCCATCCCATAGTAGTTCTGTAAGGCATTTATAACTTTATTTATTACTCTTTTCTTTCCAGACAGTTTCTTACCATCTGATAACAACTCTCCTCTTTTTCGTGCAACTATGCTTCACAAACGAGTCCCCATCCTCTTTTGGACATGCCCAACACATTCTAATTTCTCTATTGGGCAATTATCATAAGGAGCAGATTCTACAACACTTTCATGAGCCTTGTGTCACTATCCCCAATGTAACCAACATATCATAGATTTAGATATGGTAAAGATCTTGTAAACATGTTACTTGCCCCTGCTATTTCCATGGCCCCAGAAGATTCTCTGTGATTTAATAGGCACTTGTTTTCCACCTTCCAAAGATTATATTGATCTGTGCCTTTCAATCAATATTGATTGATTGAGTTACAATCCCATTCAGAGATGCATAACCCCGTCTCTGCCATATACCATCAACTGAAACATGGCAGTCTGCAATGGTAGTGTCATCAAGAGCCCCTAGTTTTTCCCTTGTTTCCTTTGCTGCAACCTTTTGACTCATTTGAGAAACATCAATATAACACTGATGTAGGGTTTTATTGAGGGAATCATATGACTTTTGAGTAATGCACCCAGGCATATGCATACAATTTGAAAAAGTTTCACTACCGGTAAGGCCTTTTCCAATTTCGCGAAAGGCAACTAATGTTCTAGCATTTACTTCAAACGATTTAGGGCCTTGCCTATCATAATTCATGATCTTCTTGGAGTTGTAAATCTGATATTCCCATGGACACATGAAACACTCAAAGTCTAGCAATAATGAGAACCCTTTCCTACTGTCAGCTGTGGAAGATAGGTTCACTTTGCTTGAACAATCTGGACATTTTCCAACCAATTTGATTAATGAAAACAAAACTGTCAGGTCAAATAAGATAAAACTTTCAGTAATGTCTGATGCTGCTCCTTCCTCAGAGTGCAGGTCATAGTCATCCAACTGCAGTTTCTTTTTGGAGGCTGATAATACTTCCTTCGAAGAGGCCTGGTCAATATCTCCAACATATTGCTTTGGTGTTTCAGCTGACGGACCTTGCTGCTGGCTATGTTCACTAGTAACTACCTCTCCCAAAGTAGCAGTGCTCTTTGATGGCTTTTTAGTGTATTGGTTTCCTTTGACCTTACACTTCCTTGAGTGAACTTTCCTCCTTTCATCTTTGCTTCCCATTCCACTTCACGTACCTAACACAGTCTAGCAGTGAAATGGCCACCATCACATTACAGCCTCCTTTTAAGAACCTCCTATAAATTGGAAGCATGGAACATGTATTAGGGATCCTTGAGGCTCAAGACCATTGATATAAGTGATTGACACTGATGCAGCTTTACCCATTCCTAAGCAGTTGCTAAGGTGATTTTTTGGCACAATGTTCCTATTTTATACTATGCTAAGCTAAAGAAATAAGACACGCCAATTATTCAAATATCTAATGATCCTATGATAGTTTAGCTAAAAAAATAGAACTAGTTCAAAAATATGATATTTTGGTCCATAATTAGGTATATAGCACCTTAAGCTGCCATGATTCACATGGCCATATATTTTATGCCAAATGTCCTCTGTCTGTTGATCTGCAATCTTGGCTTGACATGTATATACTTTAGCATCAAGAGTGAATAATTTTCTTTGCAATTTTCCAGACCCAATTTCAATTCCGGAAGAAGTCAAAATCGAGCATTTTCCCTTTTCAGCTGATACAGTGTTGCCTCTGTTTGTAACAGCGCGTACAGATAATGAATTCTTAAGAAGAGCACATTATGTCCTTAGAGCTAACCAGGTCATTACCCTGGTCTGCCACCAAGACCATGTTAGCTAGTTTAGTAACAGCTGATGTAGCTCTTAAAACATTGGCCTGAATGTTATACAGTCTCCACTCATTCGGAGAAAGTTTCTGGAAATTCTTGAGGTCCGTAATAACCTGATGTATAATGGGGACAGATAATGAAGAACAATTTGCAGGTAATCTATTCCTTGCCATGATATCTTTAGCAAGTTCAGGAGGTTCCTGCTTAAAATGCGTAACAACTCGCATGGCCAAACAGTCCATAACGTTGTCACTAAGAGTGTCCACTGGGGCCATCTCTTGGTCAATCTGTGCCAAAATATCATCTGCCACATTTAGAGCCCAATCCTCAGTAGGCTTTTCAGGCCTTGGAGGAAATAAATCCGACAGATTGTCAGTTCTCTTATCTGTCATATCATTGGAGAACACATCCTCATCAATAGGATGCAGAAAAATAGAATCCTCTGAAAGTTGTGTGACCGCTTGCGATCATTAGAAGGTACTGCAGCTATACTGAGTGCAGTTGTGGAGCCCTGACCCGGGTTGTGTAATGACGTGCTCTGACTAAGAGCTTTAGCAACCTCGGCTATGACAGACGTCTTAAAACTGTCTATCGATACGCCATTGGCCTCAGGATTTGCCTGGCCTAAATCCCGACTGAGTACTGTGTCATGATCATTCTCAAAAGAAACTTCCATAGATGAAGTATTACCACCCATGTCTTGAAATACAGTGAAAAAATCAAAACTGCATAAAATATTATCATTGGCTATTGAATTCTTGCCAACACATTAAAATAATATCAAAGATACTTATCGATGTTAACTGCAAGTAGCTTTTTACGTTGAGGATATTCCACAAAGCAAGGTCAGAGGATTTCCAAGGGGTCTGGGTCTATCTCATATGGAGCCTAGTCAGGACTGGGGACTGAGCAGGACATGATTATGTGTAAATCTGAACAAGTGAAACGAAGTAAAATGAAGCGTAAGATGAAATGTAATGTGCTATTAGAAGATACAAATGTGAGGATCAAGTTCTGTCAGAAAGTGGAAGAGTGATACAAACAATGTCAGCGACGTACTTTCCGGGGGGCTACGGGGGCTGAAGCCCCAACTAGTTTTGATGATACTAACATTTTGTATGTAAATTATACTGCGTTTAGAGAGAATGCATCAACATCAACAAACACATTGTAGATTACTAGGGAGGCACTACAGTATACTCACTTCATATTCTAAACTTTTTCTTTTTACATTGGCCACACTTAGGCCAGACGTTTTCTATATTGCAGAAATTGTTTTAATAATGGCATTGTGTTTTTAGATGCTTTAAAACTATAAAAAATGTACATTTCAATTCACAAAAGAAACTTTTTATTAAAATTGTTATTAAAAGTACAAATTTTGAATCTCAAGTCCATACAAAGCATACAAAGGTTGTTGAATGTTGTTGCAAAGGAAAGTGAGAGACTTGGTTTAAGGATAAACTGTGATAAAACCTATGTTGTGGTTGCCAGCAAGAAGGCACAGGCTCCGGTATGTAGTGTGGCAGTAAACAGTGTGCAGATAAAGCAGATAGACCATTTCAAGTACTTAGGCAGTTCGATAACATCAGATGGGAGATCAGATATGGATATTAGATGTAGCATTGGACAAGCTAAGCAAACATTTATGGATATGAACAATTTATTAGGTGCAAGGAGCTTAGGAATGGGAGTTAGAAAGCGTTTGTTGAAGTGCTATATATGGTCAGTACTATTGTATGGATGCAAGTCGTTGACAATAAATAAGAATATGGAGCAAAGGCTTAAGGCGACAGAAATTTGGGTCTGGAGAAAGATGATGAGGATATCATGGACAGAAAAACTGACTAATGACGTAGTGTTGACTAATAAATGAGCTTAATATAGCAGTAGCTGAAGAATCTGAGTGTAACCTTAAATTGGGACTAGGCCAGAAGGGAAAAGTTAAAGTCACCCAAGTCCAGTCAAGCAATGATGAAAAGTCTGTGGTCAAAGAACTTGTGGCAGACAGTACCGCTGTGAAAGGAGAAATGGCTACCCTTAAGGAAGAAGTAAGGAACAATGGGGAGGCCAAGGAAAATGTCAGTAGGGAGTTGTGAGAGGAAGGCACATAGGTTGTGAAAATGTCAAGTGGAAGGTTGTGGAGATTCATGTTGCCATTCCTGGACATGTGGAGATGGGAGGCACTTGTCCACTAATTGCAATAAAAACCCAGGGAAACTTCCCTCGGCTGCTATCAAGGGACAGACAGTAGCCGAAAAAAGGAAAGGAAAAGTCCCATCACTGTAGTTTTTGTGGAGCTGAAAAGGAGAGAAAATGCTTTTCCTTTGTGGTGCTTGCCAAATAGCAAGTTATTGTGAAGAGAAATGTCAATCTAGTGCTTGGGGGCAGCACAAACCCATCTGTAACGTTATACAGACCCTTTCAAATCAAAAGACTGTTGACAATCTTCTACAGTCAAGACTCACTGACGCTGAAAATGGAAACGCTTTCTCAACTTAAATAACACCAAAGGAAAACGCAAAAGTTGCCAAAATAATTGGAACAAACTGTATTGTTCTTTGTAAGCTCAATGGGGTAGAAACCTCTCTTTACCTGGATTCAGGGGATCAAGTATCGATCATCAGCTTGCAGGAGCTGAAACACTGCTTTCCAGAGACAAAATTAAATAAGAGTGAAGATTTTCTTGACCCAGGTGCAAAACGTGAAGGAACAACAGCAAGCGGGACAGTTTTGCCTTATTTAGGTTGGGTGAACATTACTTGTGAAGTGAAGGGAGATAACAACGGTTCAAGTACCATCAGTCTGCCATCTCAATTAAATTGTTTTGCACACTCCGAGGAAGAGGCTTCCAGAGATGAAGGGGGTGAATAATCAGGTCTTGATCCCAATCAATTTGCCGGATGTACAAGATATGTTCCTGCACCAGCTAGGGCTGCTAGGCAAATAGAGACAGAGATGCCAGCCCCACTTCTGAGTATTATTTAGACTATCTCGCCCAGGAATAGCAGTATTCACGGACTATCCGACAATTGTCGAAGATCGCTTCAAGTATGTTTGGGGATGATGCTGCGCAGCAAATGTTCTATCTCCATTGTTAAGAATGTGCTTATTCATGGAACAGACTTATGAGACTTGTGGAGATTTGAAGTTGATGAATGTGAAGAATATGGATGATCTTAGGACATTAACGCTTTTGTCAAGTGTCAGGAGACATTAGTGTAGAGGGTGGAGAATGTGAGGACTCCTGCTACCCCCGACTTTACTCCTGGTAGTTGTGAAATGTTTTGGAACACTTAAGGGTTAAAACCTGCATGAGATAGAGAGTTTTGATATGTGATGGCAACCAAGCTGTTGTGAGATATCTTAGAGCAAGAAACATTCATGTGTGTTATTCCTGTTTTTTATCCTTCTGGATGGCAAGAGCTTGCTCATTTATGTTTGTCCGTGTGTATGCCACACATCTTCAGCCATTTTAACCCAAGGATGTCTCTTCACCCATTCACGATTAAACTTTCTTGTATTCTCATAATATCCCTTCCATTTATTCCCTTTGCTTTCCTTGCTTAAACTCATGACTAAAATAAGTTTGTTAAATCACTGAACTAAGAGTGGCTCAACTTGTTGTAAGATTGACATACTGTAATAATATCTTATGGTGACCTCCGACCCTCCCTTGCCACCACAAATCGCCACCTTACAAACTGTATCAGGCAGTTCCGTAGCAGTAGTAAAGGCCCGTCTACACAATAAAACATCATCATACAAAACATCGTCAAACATCATCGAACATGAGTTTGATACTGGTCAAACATAAATGTTTGATCGTGTAGACCACTTCATCATACACTCTTGAACATTGTCAACCATGTTTGGTGATGCTCAAGAATTTTGAAACATGCAGCAAAAATCTGAAGATGTTTGACGATGTGCTAGTCATTACCCAATCATAGTTGCTGAATTAGCAGTTGCGCAGCATGCTGGTAGGTGCTCGCAACAGAAATGGCGGAAGGAGTAGCTACAAGTGGATGGGATAGCACACAAACGTTCAAACTAATTGCAGCATACAAGACCTTTCCGTGTCTATACAACACAAAAGTACAAGGATAGAGCAAAAACAAAACGCAGCTCTGTGTGAGTTGGCTCAGCTTTGTTCTACCACAGGTAGGCCTATACCTTTTTGCTAATGTGGTTACTCCTGAACAACTTTCGTTTAATGATAATGCCAGGTCTTTTCCCTCAGATTTGATATTTATTCCTCCATGTGGGATACAGGAGATCTTGGAATGTTATTAGTTGTAGCTAATGCATTTCATACTTTGCTTTCAGATTCCCGTAAGGCAGAAAAGTAGGAATAGAATACCTCTAGTTGTAGTTGACGACATTAAAAGCAAAAGTGAATTCCTCGAGATCTCAGTATAATAGAGGAAAATGCCACACAAAGAGTGGTGCAGGAAGAGAAGAGTCAGACACAAATAAAATCCAATGGGTTCATTATGACTCAATGCGATTTTTAAATGACTTCATCTTGGCTAAACCTACAAAATCAAAAATAGTAGAGTGACAGGTAAGTTCTAAATCAGTTTCCATTGCCATAGGATTTCACCTTCTTTTAAACAAAAATAGTCAGCTATAGTATCCCTAGCATGCTTTGCTACATCAGTTGCCTTGCCATGTCTTTCTTGCTCCATAGGTACCAGTGCAGATGTTGATCTTATTCTTATTTCTCCACATTCAGTTTCCCCAATTGCTTGATTATCACTGTAACAATTGTTTGTAGGCAAGGAAGGCATGCTTGTTCCAAGCCTCTTCCAAAGAAAATTATGCAAAGTAACAGTTGCCATCACAATAGTTTCAATTCTACATGATGCTATAGATATAGGATGCATGAAAATGCGGAATCGATTTGGTAGGATGCCAAATGCATTCTGAACAACTCTCCTTGCCCTGCATAAGCGATAGTTGACAATTTGCTTTGTCTTTGTTAGATTTCTCTGACTGTATGGTTTTGGGATATATTTTTTCAAAGGAAATGCATCATCAGCAACCAAAGCATATGGCACAGAGATATCAGTGCCTGAAAGTTTGCACTCACTTGGAATATTCAATGTACCCTCTTCCAAAGCTCTGTACAAAGAACTATTTTTGAAGACACCACCATCTGAAATTCTTCCATTGCAACCTACATCGATGTAAATACATTTGTAATCTGCATCAACTACTGCCAGTAGTACAATGCTGAAGTACCCTTTATAAGTGAAGTAATATGAACCAGTATTTGGAGGGGGCCTAATAGCTATATGTTTCCCATCCATGGCTCCTATGCAGTTTGAAAAATTCCAATGCTCAGCAAAGTCAGATGTAATTTCTTTCCATTCCAGTTGAGATTGGGGTACCTTTAATATACGATTCATTTTTATTAATTAGTTGATTTCCTTTTTACTTTAGGACGTCAATGAGGTTTCTTGCATTGATACAAGTGCAGATGCAGGTGCCAGTGCTGAAGAAACCAATCAGACTGCTTTTTCAGAGGCTCAGTCAGAGCACACTATGCAAGTTAAATCAACAAAATGCCTAACAATGACAAGGAGACTGAAACATCAAAAGCCTGAGGATGATGAACAAGTCCTCCTTCATTCTGCAGTTTCTGCACTAGAAACTGTATCAAAGAGGGCTTGCTATCAGCAACAAAATGAAAATAGTATAGACAAGCTGTTTGCCAACTACGTTGCTGCTGAGATTGCAACAGTAAAACAACTGAGTCCTCACAGTAAGAACAGATCAGGTTGGTCACAGTGTGGAGCTAGGCACAATCTAACAGCCAACTAGACTTTTGGTGGAAGTGATGCTGAAGGTAATCCTAATAGTTCTTTTTCAGGTTGATTTGATTCATTTGAACCTTTTGTGGAAATGGACATTTGTTGTGTATACTTGGGTGTTAATCCCATAAAAATTGTGTTTGATGCTTTTTTTTTCTTTCAATTTCAGTTTTCAGTCATTGTATCTCATACAGTAGATATCAATAAGCATCAGAGATGACAAACACAGCTAATAATCCTTGTGGTATTTGCCACAAAAATATACATAGCAACCAAAGAGCACTATTTTGCAGTAACTGCAATTTTTATGTTCACATGAAATGCAATGACATATCTGCTGCTGAATACAAAACACTTGAAAAGGAATATGATGATGTTTCTTGGTGTTGCAAAAAATGTACCATTGTTATGTTTCCTTTTGGCTTATTAACAAAGGAAGAATTATTGGGTCTTAATGATTTTGACCTTCCCTCATTCATCGACTCTGCACCATCATTTGAAATAACCTCTAATCTTACTGACTTGCCAAATCTTAGTGATTACAAATATTAGAAGCTTATCCCTTCATCATTATGACGTAGTCTCCTTATCAGGGCCGCATTTAAGTCGGTTGGGGCCTTGGGCCCAGACTTGATCTGGGCCCCTTTCATTACACCTAAAAAATGTTGTGTCACGTGTATAGTACCCAGCGCCCTGTTAGCATGAATTTTTATGGACATGGTCACAAGGTTCAGTCATAACAAACATATTGAATAAACTAAATAGTTTGAAAGGGAAGTACTCGAAAAATGAATGGATGCATATGTTGATGTCCTGAGAGCTATAGACCCCAAAAAAGTCATCTGCAATTTTGCGGCAGTAAAGGGAAGACGAAGAACATTAGCAGCATGAAGCAACGGGATGAGAACAGTTGACTTAGATTGTACCAAAATGTGTATATTTGTAACAGTTTTGCGGTCAATGCATTTGGGAAAGTTGCAGCTACATCTCTTTTCACAATTTGCTCTAACAGATACTCCGAAATAGGCTTCTGTATTTTACGGGGCTGACGCCTTTTCAATTTCTTTCTTTTTTTGTGACATCCGCCGTTGGTATCAACGAGATTTCTCCTTTTATCAAGGAACGTTTCAAGAGGGTTTTCAACAAACTTATGATATTGCTGAATTTCCATTTCCATGTCATCACCAAAATGATTTGGATAGGCGTCTTTCAGGACTTTGCACTTAGCAGCAACCTCCACATCCTCGCTATCCAGACTTGTGAGAAACCAAATCTGACATTGATAAGCTTGTATGCTGCTTGCCGCTGAGAGAGCTCAGTTTGGAGACTATCGATGATTGGAAGGTACGTATTTAAGTAAAAGGCTCGTTCACCAGCTAGCTCTACTCCACTTGTTGCACTCTCGTCCGTTGCCTTGTTTCTTTTAGTTTTCCTCCTTCTCTCATCTCTGAATTCCTGATTTGTTGCTTGGCTGAATGATTTTGCTTTTTTGAGATACTCTTTGAATTTTCCTTCCCTTCTTAGTTCTGAAATGTATGACTTCAAACTTCGATACAAGTCAACAACACATGAAAGACTCAGATCAATTGTTTGCAAAGACAGATTTGTAGCATGTATTCTCCCAAGCAAGTCATACCAAAACAAGCACATAAATGCATATTTCAGTGCATTTACTTTATCAGAGATTGACTCAGCACTGTGTGGGTCCATTCGAGGCCCAGTAGTGTCAAAGTTTCTCGGTGATCTCTGCCCACTGTGCTGCATCAGTAGAGAAGAGACTTACCAAAAGACTTTCGTAGACATCACCTTTGCTTCTACTTTCTCTGGTCTCCTCGCCAGAGACTCCAATTCCAAGCGATATTCTTCTTTATTGGTGACATCAGTTATTGTTTCAAACGTTGATATTGTTTGATTTTGTCCCTCAGTGGATAGATCGCATATATCTTCCTGGATGCCTTCACACTCCTTTCCTTCAATCTCTTTGGGCTTTGACTTGAAACCAACACTTGTCAATTTTGGAACTTTTTTAAGAGATTCGGTTTCACGAATGTCCTTCAACTTTTTCTTTGCTGCACCGCTAGGATAAGGCCTGTTGCTCATCTTCAAACTTTACACCAAAAAACCAATGCTTTGAGTAGATTCTATGGTTTCATGTCCTGACGTCATGGCATGCTGTTCTTTGACATTGGATATTATAAACTGAGTTTGGCACCATAACACAGTAATCACACCTTTTCTTAACCTTATTTCCGTTAAAAAAGTGTCAGGTGAACAATGAACTCGGCAATGCATTTGAAATCTACACTAAGTTTATGACTGATCTATGTCTGAGACAACAGTAAATAACAACTATTTTTGCTCGCTCATCACATCTTGTCAAATAATGAAGCCACTGTAGTCTGAAGACATTACCTCTCAATTCAAACACAAGAATGAAATCAATAGTACTTCACTGGTTTTTCGACATTTTGCTTGGGGCCCCCTAAACCTACGACTTTTAGGGGGCCCCTGGGCCCAGGCCCATGGGTAAATGCGTCTCTGCTCCTTATCAGCTCATACCAATTTGAATCTTGATGTGATTGGAGTGTCTGACATTTGGCATTCCAGTGATAATCCCATATCATCAAATGTTGATATCCAAGGCTATACATTTGTCAAGACCACATCAGTCACTCAGAATGGTGGTGTTGGTTTGTATATCAGAGATTCTCTTACTTATAATCCATGTATTGACTTGGACTCTTGTACCAATGATTTTGAAACTGTATGGGTTGAAATTAATAATAAAAATGACAAGAACTTTCTTATTTGCTGTGTTTACAGACATCCTAATTCACACATTGATAACCTTACATTTCACTTCCAGAATCATCTTTCAAAACTGTCATCTGATAAACTCTTGTTTATTATGGGTGACTTTAATGTGAATCTTTTAGACTTTGCCTCTCACACACCAACAAGTAACTTTGTCAATAACTTTTTTTCACACAGCCTTCTTCCTTGTAGTAATCATCCAACTAGAGTCTCTGAACACAGAGCTTCAATCATTGATAACATATATACTAATGCTACCAATGCTAATATAGTAAGTGACAACATTTTAATGCAAATTACTGATCATTTCCCTCAGTTTATGGTTTTGAAAAAAACCCATGTTAGTCATAGTAAATCTGAATCACTGAAATATGATTATTCCAAATTTTTAGATGATACCTTCCTTAAGGACTTTAATCAGATTGATTTTAACTACGTAGAAAACAGTGACTTAGATATCAACAGCAAATTTGACAGGTTTCTAAAAGATTTAAATACTCTAACAAATAATCATGCTCCAATTAAAAGGCTGAGTAGAAAAGAAAAGAAACTTAAAGACAAACTATGGATAAACAAGAGAATACTGAAGATGATGAGAATTCGAGACAGAATTTTGCAGAAACTAAGAAAACAGCAGATTTCAGACACTTTTAATTTGTATAAGAAATTTAGAAACCGTGTGTCAAATGAATTAAAAGAAAGCAAAATGCAATATTTTCATAATTATTTTTCTACCAATAGACAAAATATGAAAAAGTTATGGTCAGGTATCAAGACAATAATGTCTCATATGTCTTACACTTCTTCAATCAACAAACTCAAAGACAAAGATGGAAATGTAACATCAGACCCCAATAAAATGTCAATTATCTTTAATGATTTTTATGTCCATGTTGCTGATAGCATAACAAAGTCAATCCCAATGACACCTAAAGCTCCTCTGGACTATTTATCTAATAGAACTGGCAATTCACTTTTCCTTACTCCAGGTACACTACTGGAAGTTACTGATCTAATCAGCATTTTAAATCCTTCTAAATCTGTTGGTCCTAATAGTATACCTATAAAACTGCTGAAAATTCTTGGATCATCTGTATCCCAATTTATTGCTCTTCTTGTGAATCAGTCTTTCCTATCTGGTATTTTCCCTGATAAACTTAAAATAACTGAGGTGATGTCCCTGGTTAAAAAAGGAAATGCTGAGATACTTTCAAACTACAGGCCGATTTCTCTTTTACCAATTTTCAGCAAGATATTTGAGCAGCTAATTTACAGGCGACTTTATAGATTCCTTGAAATTCATAAAGTTCTCTATGCCTTACAATTTGGATTCCAAGAAAACCACTCACTTGATCATGCCCTTGTGAGTTTGACAGAAGCTGTAAGAAATACACTTGATAATAGCAGACTTGGTTGTGGTATTTTCATTAAGTTACAAAAAGCATTTGATACGGTTAATCAAAGAATTTTGCTTTCCACATTGGAACACTATGGTGTTCGTGGATGCGCCCTTAATTGGTTTAGATCATATCTGTCTGATAGACAACAATATGTTTCTGTTAATGGAAGTAATTCAGACATACTCTCAATTACTTGTGGTGTGCCACAAGGTTCTGTACTGGGTCCATTACTTTTTCTAATCTATATCAATGATCTACCAAATGCCT
>WIPJ01002412.1:0-38508 GCA_018155075.1 Cassiopea andromeda | reverse complement strand
AGCAATATACTGTCTGTAGTTGGGGGCAAGGAGGAGCTTATACTAGGTCGGTCATCCTGTAGGCTAGCAGGCAAGCCAACGGCAGTCATACAGGTGGGAAGACTATGCAGTGTAGACTCCTCCTTGGACTCCAACTATTGTTGTTTTTTGTCAATTACTGGTGTATGCACTTTACACAACAGATGATACAGATAACATAGAAAAACACACATATATATTAATATTGTTGTTGTCCCATATATACATATATATATATATATATGATAAATCATGAATTACATATACATTACTGTTTAGTTTTCATTGTTTCTGTCAGTGGTGGAGTGTCTGAGATCTATTTGAACACTTGCTGTGCTGTCAAATGCTGCTTGTTCATCATCTTCCCACAGATGGTGATGGCATCCATTGTTTGGAGGTATATAGTACGATTGAAAATGAATGGAAAGGATATTGGATAGGTCACCATTTAACGCCTCAAATACCCACTCAACTGTGGGTCTTGTTAGCCAAACTTCAAGTTGTGACTTGAAGAATTTAGTGTCATTGGTCACCACTTTACGTATAGCATCACCTCCCAAGCAATATCTGGATTCTATTACGTGAACAGTCAGGAAGTTGTGATAATGTCCATGCTGTGTGTCAGGCAATGGATCATATCTTGGTGTTTTGCTGTGGGCATTTTGATGAAAAATGATTTAAGTGGATACTCTTCATTTTCGGAATGTTCGTCGTTGTTGCTTGTCTCTTTTGTTGTTGTTCTCTTATCTAGTTCTTCTTCTACTTTTACGCACTTTGTGCATGCCATAGTAGACAATGAAGCAGACTTTATTAATGCTGCAGCAAAGTATAAACAACCGAATGCAAACACCAGTGTAATTCTTGATGTAGTTCTGTGATCCATTCTTGTTTTGATATGTTTCTGTCTCTCTCTGTATAACTGACTAAGTGATGGCGATGTTTTCAACTACTCATTTATAGTATGGCAATTGACTTGGTTTAAAGTCACTGCATTCGTAATAGTGTGTTCAGTGATAGTGGTGGTGAATTGTGTTTTGTTTGTCTCTGTGTTCGTTTTGGCTGTAATGTTAATCTAAAGATGAGGATGACAACAAAAAATGGACACAAGATGATGACGACAATGAGTAAAAGCATAATATATATGTATATCAATCAAGTAATCTACATAATCAATATCAAAATTATTATGAAAGTCTACGTTCTGCCACCAATCTGGATTTGTGGTTACTGCAGCATGAAATCTACATTCATTGGATGTTTCTCGATGTTCATCATCCCACTTTTCCGTTACTTTTAATAGACAATGATCAAAATCGATGTGCACATTGCTGCACTTGAGATGAGGTCATCCAGGGCATATCACAAGTCGTTACCATCACTAGATATATCAATAATATGATAGGGTTCATTTCTTACTTTGTGGAGCTCTTCATCATATACATGACAAGAATCCAGCAAAAGAATCATGGTGGTTTTGTTAAATTGAGCACCAGTAAAGAATGACGAGTGCATTCTGTACGGAATCTTCTGACAAAAATACGGTGATATCATTGTGGGGGAATTCATCATCAAATACGTGCAACATATTGTGCACAACTACCATATAACAATAGAAAGAGAGAGGCATCAACAAAGTATCTACGATGATGATAATTACAACTACTTTGATGTGGCATAATTACTACTTGTGCTAGGGGATCAGCGGCCATAACTTTTCCACTCAAAATTTGGCAGTGAATATCCTTGGGGGTAACACAACCCTGTTTTGGGCATACAGGTGCATATTGTTTGTTTTCATTGCATACAACAGTCAATACATATCGAGATCATACCGAAATATTCGTCCAGACAAGACGTGGGTGTGCTTAACAAGTTTTGCTAGTCATTTTGATCCTGTTATTGCCCGATTGTCAATAGAATATTTGGCTTGTAGCAATCCATATATCTGCAAAAATAATATATATACATACAATCATTAGCTTTTTATCTATATGGATTACTTATTAATAGGGATTGTTGTTATATTGGTCATATTGAACACACGCGATACATAGTGGATGATGGGGAACAACTATGCATTTCATTGACATTTTAGTAACAAGGGAGCTAATGTCTTATCCTTAAGAAGGTACGGTTCATGATTGTCGACGTGTGCCAACCAAACAGGGTGTGTAATGTGGTTACATTAAAATGGTATTGCTGGTGTAACAGATAAATTAGTATAGGCATCTAGTTTTGTCAGTAGTCCCGTTTTCCTACTACTTCTGCAACAATAGCGTGATGGGTTAACTATCAAGTCATAAACTCCCCAGACGTCGTATAAGTGTCGAAGTTTCTGGCTCATTTCTAGTATAAGCCTAAATTGTGTAGGATTCTGGTCATTGCATGGGGATTAGAAGTGATAGTTCTCATCAGCATCATTACCATATTTTGATGTTGTTGCTCTTGGTCTTGTTGTAACAGTAGTCAGAATTGTTACAACAAGACCAAGAGTTGTAACACCAGTAACTGAATTTTCTACCATTTGCACAGGTGGAAACTGAAACCTAGTCTTTCTCCTCCCAAAGTCGAAAAGGTGATAGGAAAGGCATGAGCCTATAGGAAAATCACGTAACACTGTGTTAACTTGGATCAAGGGCTGTTGATCAGACAAAAGATAAGAAAAGGGAGGTGGATTTTCCAAACTTTTGAGATGTGAAACCTGAGTCATGATGCTGTCCGAGCTAGGAAGAGATTTCCTTCCATATGTAACTTCATACAATTTACACCTCATTGCATTTCTCATTCCCTCCTCAGCATTTTTGTTGGTGGCAGCATTTGCAAAATATGTCCCCATCACAGGAAATGACGAAATTTTAGTTGGCCTTTGTATATGCCATTTTTGCGGTCTGCTTGTGCAAGTACCGTCTATAGGGATAGATTTCAGCTCACTGCATGAATAGTCATTAAGCTCAAAAAGGAGTGCAAAGATATGAGTGCAGTCACCCCACAACCGGCTGTACAGGAACGGTGCACTTTACTTACTTCAGCAAAACTGGCAGACTGTGCACAAACAAGTCTTGTGTGTGGACCTTCATTTTTCTTCATTGAGTGAAAATATCAAATAATTATGTCAGAATGACTATCTTTGGTAACAGTTATTGCGATCAATACATTGTGAATGTAGGCCTCCATAGAAAATTTCCAGCTCTTTGCTCCAGTTGTCCCCTGTTCCTCCAGTAGCCAGCCAGTCAGTCCAAGTTCTAGGAACAAACGTAGGGGCCCATACAAGTGATTTCATCCATCTATATTCACCAATTGTCCGAGAAATACAACATTCAGCATGAGACTTGCGGCACACACATATCTTCGAAGTGGCCATCTTTGTTTGAGTTCACATGTAAACTCCCATTTCAGGTCACGTGACCGAAGAGCCAACTTTGTCTATTCATGCATGCAAGTGGGGGCACTTCTTATTCTTCCAAGGCTAATGTGCAGATATGCATGCGCAGCGGGCATTATATAACAGCTAATCTTCAGGTATCATGTAGTGTGAAAAAATAATGAATGAGTCCCAATGTGGTGCACTTTGGGTCAATTAACTAAACCTTATAACATCAATCTAAACCTTTCACGTGAGTGTAAATAATGGCTCTATGGAATTGTCATACACAATCCACTAAATATTACATCACATAATAAAAACCTTGCAAAAATAATTGAGAAGTGCTGACTAAGACATAAATGATAAAATATACAGCTTCCAATATAACTCTGCAAGACAATAGGGAGGTTTAGATCTACTGTGAGAACAAACTCGAGTTCAGCCTCTTCCTGGGGGTCCTTGTACTCACACTGGAAGCCGTTCGGTGCTTCTTTATTAGTTTAGATTTGAGCGGAGGCACGAGAACAAACAAAATGGTGGACGATGTAATTGCAGCAGCTACATTTCTCTTTGTTGAGGATCTTGTCCATGAAGATGCATGGCAATCGCCTCTGAGTTTGAAGAAACGGTTCTAATCTTTCCATACTGGTGGTATGACCGTTTTGATTTGAATTCCATCCATGAAGATGAATGCAAGACCAAATTTCGCTATGAGAAGGTAGATATACCTAGGTTTCCGAAGGCATTTTGTTTACCTCCAAAGTGTGTCTGCTCAAGTGGAACAACTGCTTCGGCAGTTGAGGGACTATGCATTTTGCTGAAGAGATTTTTCCTACCCTTGCCGATACAGTGATTTAATTCCGAGATGTGGTAACAGTAAGTCAGAACTATGCCTGATAGTCAACAAAGTCATGCGACATTTAAGTGATACGTGGAAAGACCTTCTGAGCAGCTTTGAGCCTGTTAGCTACAACAAGATAAACTTATTCAATTTGCACAAGCAGCAGGGGCGAATCCAGGGAGAAATCTGACCAGGGCTCAACAAAAAGATTGTGGGCGTGGCTATATGGGTGTGGAAAATATCCCATAACTATGAACAAATAAGGTCCAGTTGGTCCGACATTTATTATTGACTTGAAATTTGATATTCTAGGCTTCAGTAAAGAAGCAATCAAGCACGTCATTCACTTTGTTCTGCTTTGTTGACGCTATAAAAAAGTGAAAACCGCACACGTTTCTCTCAATCTGTTGAAACTCGCAAGGTTGGGGTATTTCCAACATGGGTGTGGCATTAAGTGTGAGGCTTTATCAACTTGACGCGTTGAAATCCAGCACCTGCTCAATGCAATATCTGACTTCGTCACAAAAACAAACAGTTGACAACAGAAATAGTGTTAAGCGGAAGTAAAATTCAGCGCTCCAGCCAAATGCAAGGAATTAGGAAGCATTCAAAATGCTGAGTTCAGAGGCAAGGGGCACTCTCGCAAACAAAAGAGACAAATCTTTAAGCTGCAAAGGGGGACCTTACCAACAGTGTTATGAAACGTGGGAGGGGCAAGTGCCCCCTTTACCCTAGGGCTCCTACGTATTTAGTAAAATGGCAGTAATATTACCAAATAACAGAAGCGACTTACCTCACTGGTGTTATACTAGGGCATTTGGTTTCTTGACAGGCAGGGAACTGCAGCTCTGAGAACTAACATGGATTTCTCTACCCTATTCAGACATTTCTAGTACCTCAAACTAACTGCCCATTCTCAAATACAGCACTCAACACATACTGTCTTTCTCGCCACGAGGGCACTGTATCACATGTAGTGCTCATGTTGACATAGTCGAGCCCTAGTCACGGAGTATTATGATTGGCTAAGAGAAATTGAGCCCTGGTCAGGGCGATGTTTCATTGGATGAAAGAGAATATTTACATCTGACCAGGGCTCGTCCAAACATTGTTTACACAATAGAGAGATCTGATTGGATCCAGGGTAGTTGAGCCTCTGTATACTACAGACTGACCAGGGCTTGGAAAGAATGCAGCATGTGAGAGAAAAGCTGAATAGTGATTTGACAAATATATTCCCAATGTGATAACTGATTGGATACTACTACCTTCCACGTCCGCAAAAGACACCTGGTATCTCAGAGGTGGTTACTCTGAGAAAGACTGAAATAAGCAGCGTTATGGCCTTATTAGCATTATCCATGAGGAGTAAATACTGGTGACTACTTTTGATAATTCCCGTTTTAATTCAGCCAGCTATTTAGGATTGAAAATCTGACCAGAGCTCAAGCCCTGGTAGCCCTGGTCTGGATCCGCCACTGAGCAGTACACAGCAAGAGCCATGCCCTTGAAAATTGCTGGGGATTTATAGATGGCACTGTTCGACCAATATGTAGACCTGGACAGAACCAACAAGTTGTTTACATGGCCACAAGCGTATCCATGCACTGAAGTACCAGTCTGTTGTGGCTGCAAATGGCCTTGTAGCCAGCCTTTATGGCCCTGTTGGTGAGTAGAATATAATTGTATTTCTTATTTGGTATATTCAATGGCGTGGCTACAGAGAGGGGTATTGGGGGCAAATGCCTCCACTTTTCGCCAAGATGGCGCTCAGGGCTTCCTTGAAATGGATGAGAAAATAAGTGGTAGGGGGGGTAGTAGCAAGTCTTCAGAAAAGTAGAGGGCATGGCCATAAGCTTTTCATTTATGCCCCCACTTTTATAACCATGGCTACACCCTTGGATTTATTGATACACTTTTTTGGATCATGAATGATGTTGAATCTGATCTCAGTTTCTTTTTCTCTAATCATTTCACTTAATATTTATTGGATTAACTCATGTTAAAATTCTATATTCCTCAGCAGAGGGCAAAAGCCATGATGCGGGAATGCGTCATCAGTCAGAACTTCTGCAGAAGCTTGAGGAACATTGTAAAACTCAAGATGGGCATCCATTATGCATATATGGTGACCCAGCTTATCCACTACATCCTCACCTTCAGGCTCCCTAGTTTTTTTTTGTGGCCTATATTTTTTTTGTATTTCAAGTATTCAGGCCAAGATGGCACTTATGGTGGATATCCCATGTTACATAAATTTTTTTACTAATAAAACCAAGGCAAGCATTGGTCTGATAATTCAAAAGAATATATGACTCTATTAAAAAAAGCTAATAATATTTCAAAAATTACATATTAGTTGCCATAGCAATCAGATATATCCGAAATGCAACCAATCTTGGGGCTCAACTTTTCAAAAACCATAATATGATTTCCACCTCATACTATAATGTATCGGTCTATACTACTAGTGCATTTAAACAGATGATTTTAGTTCATTGTATAGCTACTACCTAATAGACTTACTCTGACAATTTGACTTTCATGTGTTGAGTAGTTTTTGAGAAAATGCTTCCCTAGCTTCAGAATTACGTGAAAATATTAATCTGTAGAAAATGCAAGTTAAACTCTTATTGACGAAATATGTATATAGTTAAGTGTCATATTCTTATGATGCATGTTTTATGATTGTTATTTAGGTCCTGGTACATAAATATGCCAAACATACATCTAAAATCCTCCAGGTTCATATGTTTTGCCCTCATTCTCATGATATTTGTCATCTTTCCTCTTTTTTTGTCCATGCAGTTGATGACGTCGATGTTTACATGCTTTGCTGCTTTTTTTCTCTGAACTTTTCATTATGTTTTCATTGCTTTCCCTACAGCCCAGAACAGTATACTTTCCATGCTCAATGTTCATTTTATCCAATATTTTTAATGCGGCAACACTTCAAGCATTAAATGAAGCAACAGCATCATATACACCCAGTACCATTAGCTGAAGAATAACCCCTTTTTTGCCATGTGCCGTCACACGATACTCCACAATTCACAGCACCATGCTCATCCTTACTTTTTGAGCTTGCTATTTCATTTGCAGCATCTAGCATTGTCTCCTTAGCTACATTTTTCACTGACTCCAGGATCCATTTTGATGCTAGGGTATAATTATGTCTTGTCAGAGGTGGTGGCAAATTCAAAAGAGAATTAAACTTTCTTAAATTACTATAGCCAATACCACAACTTCTGCTGCCATATACCATTCTTCTATTTATTTCAAAACTTCCACCATCTACTTTCTTTGATGACCAGAACTCATGAGTCCATAAGCATGTACATGACAGTTGGAATTTTCTGGCAGAACCTAATTTGTCTAATTCAGAGTGTCAAGTTGTTTTCTTTACATTCAGGGCAACATAGTAGCTCTAACACACTGACAAGTATAGCAACATCAACAATTCTATTAACAGAAATGTCTCTCTTTGCTCTATCACAGACACTGTTGCCAAGATCGAAAATGCAGCTACCTATTTTTGAGGATGATACAGACTGTATTGATATTTCGAGAACAGACGGCAATGATGGTGGACTTTCTAAAACGGTGGCCTCTTCTTCTTGATCAATTCTACCTGCATCTCTTTCCATTTGAATAGCATATCTATTGCCATGAAATCTCCTTTTCCATCTCTTTATAGAGTGATACTTTGTCTTACCCATACTTCAATAATATTCTCGAAACTGACTTGATAAAAGGCCTAACGCAAAACAGTGCTTGATCTAATATGAAAAGGCCTAAATTTTATTAGTAAGCACCATTCTCTTCACATAAGGATCACGAAATGTTCAACCATAAAGCCTGGACCAATTACTCAGTTCAAATAGGAACATAGGATCGAGAAGACATGCAGCGGGAGGTCTTTGCTCATAACTAAGGGGTTGCTAAGGAGAAATTTTTCCACAACCTCATGAAAATCTTTAAAAAGTAGGTAAAGGCATGAAGATACACAAGAAGGCACTGACTTTTTAGAATCTCTGATAAATTCTGAATTATATTTGATAACAAAGAACATTTGAATGTCTTCACAATGCATTCGATTTTGTATCTCTTGTATAGTTTGCTGGACAGGAATTCAGCTCAACATTACTGGAAAGTAACAGTGTAAAATACTGATCCATCATACATTTGAAACCCATATAGGCCCTCCTTTTCCAAGTCCACTTTGAAGATTTGATCCTTCTCCAAGCCTTTCCCATCAAACATTTGCCAGTAAAAGGTTTACAAACAATAAGTCTCTTCATAACAAAACTGCAATTGACATCTTTTGAATTCCAAAGCCAAAAAGCAAAGGAAAAGAGAATAAGAGTGAAAATTACACGTGCTAACATCGCCATCTTGAAAGTCAATCCTTCCTATAAGCATAACAATCTGACAGAAGAAGAGAAACAATGTTAAAAAGCAATGAGCAGTGTGAGGGTATCTGTAGAGTTGGTTTTTGGTGAAATAGCAGAGTACTTTGCATTCATTGGCTTCAAAACGAACCAAATGATTGCCCTTTCAGAAGTGGGAACCATGTATATTGTATGTGCATTAATCCACAATGCCAGGGTCTGTTTGTATGGGTCATCAACCAGCAGGCTCATGGAGGTAGTTCCTCCAAATCTAGAAGAGTGCTTTAATGATATAGTTGTCTGATTACTTGACTTTCTATTAGCTGTTGAATTCTTACGAATTGTGTAACAGAGAGTTGGAAACATAAAAAAGTCCCCAACTAGCTTGTAAGCTAAATATTGTCACATAGCTAACAACATTAATGACTTTTACATTATTGTTTGTATATGCATCAGCTAAGTTAAAATGAAAAATAGTTCTTGAGAAGTCAGAAGATTTTTGACCACAATGAAAGCAATATCAAGCCCCAGGGGACTCATGTTTTGCAGTAATAGAGAGGGGTGCTTACTAGCAACACAAGGCAAATACTTAGTAAGAACATACGTGTACATTTCTTCTCCAGTATTTTTAAGGAGTAACTTTCCTACTAACTTTATACATTGTCATTTATAAGAACACAAGCCTGAAAGTAGACTGAAAGTTAAACCAAGCTTGAGGCTGAAGCACTGTCATAACATGTATTTTTGTACAATAATACATAATTTTTCCACAACCATATTGACATGAAATGCCCTTTCCTTTTGGCCTAGGGAGAATTGATAACCTCTTCAGTTCTCCTCTCAGATTCTCACAAAATAGTACCCCTAGGCAATAAAAATCATTGATATGTGAGAGAGAGCATATGTGATGTAGCATTTGGCTAATAGCCTCGCAATCCTTCAACAAATCCAATGTCATCTCCTATAATGTCTAGTGGCTACACCCTAGTACATTAAGAACAAATTCAGAATGACTAAGCTTGAAAATTTTGGACTAAGTGAGAACTGCTGGTCTGAGCCTCAAACTTACTGGTTGTTATATAACGGAGTATAGTTATCAAAATTTGTCCCTCACCTTTCTTGATAGTTTCCTCTTACGAGTCAATGGATAATTGCAATAGAGAGATAGGCTTCTTTATGAGAGGTGGACTTTAAAGAGCTTCTACAATATAAAAACCACATATTTTGACTAGTTGTTGTTTTCCTTAAATAGATCTACTATTTGCTTCATACTCGAATGTTTTCTTGGTTCATTTGAAATAAGAATTGCTGTTGCTGGGCTTGCATATCTGCCATACACTGTTGTTGTTGCCACACCAGTTCTTGTTGACTCTCTCTTAACAGCTGCCTTTCTTTTAACTCTTCTTCTTTGAATTTCAGGTTTGTCTCTGACTGCTCCTTCTCCAACTGCAAGCCCGCCTGACGTACTTCTTGACATGACTTGACCTTCGCTTTCTTGCAGAAGCGCTTGCTTCCCTTTCCAGTTCTTTTCGTTTTTGAGTCTCACTTAACCCTCTGTTGCTTTCCGCCTCATATCCAATGCTTTTCTTTGTTTTCGTTCTCCTTCTCTTTTTCCTTTTCCATTTTTCTCTACTCAGCTGTTTCTTGCCTCTTCCATTCTCTGGCTGATGTCAGTTAGGCCCATACAGACTTCATTAAACTCCCCTCCTACAATCCCAGAGGCTCTTGCTTCCACTTTCTTGTTTTTAGTAACCTTTTCCATGAGTTTGAAGAACCTGTCCCAAAAAGCTCTAACTGCAACTCAAATCTTTGGCCGTTCTAAGGTATGTAAATGTGCTACTATTGCTTTCCAAGCTTGCCCGCACTCCTTTGATTGGGCTTATGAAGATTGGGCTCAACAAGGAGTAACTCGCGAACAAGGCATCAATCGTGCTCGGCTTTCCAACTAAAGAGTTCTCTTTGCTCCCTTACACTACCAGCTGACATTTTTTCTCTAGCTCCTGCCTTCTTGTTCAATAAATGTAGTGCTTTAAAAACCCGCTTCTTGCAATGCGAAGGGTTACTTGAAAGACAAACTGAACCTTGCTGTCGAGTGCAAGTTTTTAGGGAGATTCCCGCCAAAATTGCGCAAATTAGCTGTGTTGTAACAAATTCCTGGTTCCATATACTGTACAGTTAAACTCAAGCAAATTCACTCCAAATTATTTGAGAAACTTAACTTTTTATATTCTCATCAACGCCATGTTACAGATTCAACAAACAACAATAGCAAGATCATCCAAAGTTCAATCTTTGTCAATTTGCGTTATGATTTTTTCACGTGCTCAGTCACAAGTTCGATCATTGTTCATTCTTTTCACGTGTTCACTCACGAGTTCTATCATCCTCTCCCCTTTTGATTCATGGTTCAATTAAAATCAAGTCACTTGTCTTCTATAATCATATCAACATCTTCATCTCTTATCATAGTTATCATAGGTTCATCATGTTTTCCTGTATACGACTCAACTGCGGTACCACCACAACTTGCAGTCGATGTTTCAAGTGGATAAAGTTTTCTCAACAGTCTTTTTAATCGAATCAAATTTCCAGCTTTATCTAAAGCTACAAGCTCCATGGCACGTACTATCGCATCTTTCCCTTTCAACAGCTTCTCAATACGACCAATCTTCCAAACGTGACGTGGTGGTCTTTGTTCATATATGTGTACAATGTCTCCAACTTTTACATTAAGGTTCAACGATTCGCGAGTTTTCTCTCGAAGAGCAGTCAAATACTCATTTTTCCATTGACTTTTAAAATCACTCAAAGCATTTGTCAAGTATCTTGCACGTTTCCCAACTGATTTCTCTTCTTGATCAGCAACACCATACAAATTGAACAGTCTACGACTGCAAACCAAATGAGCCGGTATCAATGGACCTTCTGTAATTTCACTGTAAACATCTGTAATTTCACTGTAAACATAAGTCAACAGCCTTGAGTTCAAAATTCCCTTGATATCTATAATCACTGTTTCTAACTCTTCATAGCATAGCTTAGCATTACCTAACGTTTTCTTCAGACATCTCATTGTCAACTTAACACATACTCTGAACATTCCGCCCCACCAACTAGCATAGGGACCGTTATATCTCCACAAAATACCTCTACTCGCAACAAACTTCTTGACTTTTGAATCCTTAAAAGTAGCACCATTGTCTGAAACAATAACGCTGGCACCCCTCGCCTACCAATAAAGTGTTGCTACACTCGAATGAATGAGTCAGCAGACAAATCAGGCGTTAACTCCAAATGCAAGGCTCATGTACTTGCACAAGTAGTAACAACCAAATAACACTTGTTCATTGTCCCGTCCTTGCTGTAAATATCCTTCATATACATTGGACCCGCAAAATCAATCCCGATTTTTGCAAATGCAAACTCATTAGACACTCGATAATCTGGCAGTGCTGGAGATGGCAACATCCATATGGTTTTGCATTCAATTTCTTACAAATAAAACATCTGGCGAGCACTTTCGTCACAACCTGTCTCCCACCTATTATCCACTATTTGCTTCTCAGTTCAGTCAATGTTTCTTTCATTCCATTATGCCTCACTACCTTGTGACAATGCCATATGTACAGCTCTGTGACATGTTGATCTTTAGGCAATAAGACTGGAAACGTCGAATCAAAAGACAATGAGGAATTGTCAATATGTCCACCTACTCTCAAGACACCTTTTTCATCCTCAAAAACATGAACTGAATCATTCGCTTTTTCAAATTTCTTGTAATATTTGACAGACTTTTGAATTTCCTTATGCCACAAACACCTGGCTTCTTCCAAATCCATGTTTTTCAACTCCTTTTCTGTTTCTTTTCGTCTCAATAAACAAACAAATTTCAGTACTAAAGCTGTCATCTGTGTCAGTTTATCAAAACTGTTGTACCTCTTACAGGAAATGATATTCTCTACCTTCATATCAACAACACTTTTATTTAATAAAACAACTGTGTCAACAGCGACAGGCTTTTTCAACTCAGTTTCAACTTCATTTGCGACTTCACAACCATCAACGTTAAACTGAGGCCATTTTCCCTCTTTTTCATTCAAAACATCTGGACCATTCCACCAGAAAATATTGCCTACTAACTTGGAACAACGAATTCCTCTAGACGTAATGTCACTTGGATTTTGTTCTGTTGGACAATACCTGCAGGTATTCTTTGACACTAAGTTCCTAATTTGCTTTAAACGATGAGATACGAAAACTTTGAAATCTGCTGGCTCTCTGTAGATCCACTACAGAAAAATTTGTGAATCTGACCAACAGTTTATCCCATCAACTTTTATCAATGATTTAAGAGCATTTCTAACTGATGTTATTAGCTCTGCTAACAACAATGCCCCTAAAAGTTCAAGGTGTGGCACAGTTTCTTCCTTCAATGGAGTAATTCTTGACTTGGATGCAACCAAACTACTTGAAAAACCATCATCAGTTTCTATGCGAATATACACCTTTGCACCATAAGCCACCTTACCTGCATCCGAGAACCCATGTAGTTCAACACGTCTTATC
This sequence comes from Cassiopea andromeda, assembly GCA_018155075.1. Lineage (NCBI taxonomy): Eukaryota > Metazoa > Cnidaria > Scyphozoa > Rhizostomeae > Cassiopeidae > Cassiopea > Cassiopea andromeda. Next base: position 25,328 of record WIPJ01002412.1, on the reverse strand, counting down.
TTATCTCTTTGAGTATTTGACAACAAAGATCTTGGAAGCTCAATTTCAGACACACTCTCAATATCATCAATGATAGATTTCCACTGGTTATTAATCTCATCTGGAAGAGCAGCATCCCAATCAATTTTGACAAACAAGACTCTTGAAACAACTTCTTTAGTGGCACAACAACAGCTGAGAACATCCCATTGGGGTCATAAAACTAATTGCACTAATTTTGAACTATCGAGGGTCCCCAAACTGTCTTTCGAAAATTGACCCCTATCTATTAACAACCCTCACCACTTCACGCTATTTTAGCAAAAATACTGACCCCCTCCTTATTATTCCCTGTACTATTTGGTGCCAAAGAGTATACAGGATTCCTATTTTAAATTGTCCATTCTTTTAATGCATTATTGAGTAGAACATAAAACTACTTAGCATCTTTGCCCTCAATTTTTTCTTCATCAGGAATATATTGCTTAAACATCTGAAATGAATCATTTTCTACAAGTTTATCTTGATATGAACACCCTTCTATTGCCTCCCCCATCTATTAGAGACAATAGAGTAATGGGGGTTATTGTTGGCTGAGTCTGCATCTTGACCACTGAGCCATAATAAAGAAGGCCCTATTAGGGTGACGATTCAAACAACAAACATACTATCATTAGCACCAAATCAAGATAAAGCAACTAGCTATACATCACAGACAGGTACAACAGCTCCACCAACGAATGGCCTATAGGCCATTCTTTGGTGGAGCTAGCATACTACAACTTTCTGCCCCTTTCCATCTAAAGAAAAAGCCTGTTTTGAAATAGCAGACCCAATGTAAAGCCACATGACTTCGTAAACTACTTACCTAGAGCTAAAGAACTGGCTTGTTCCTTCACGTTCTCAGACACTACATTTGAGCGACTTTAGCACGCCAGATAGAGTTTTCCTGCTGTCAATAGACTTTCCTGCTATTACCTTGTTCCTCTACAGCAGGGGTGGGCAAATTATGGCTCACCAAGTGTTCTTTTGCAGCCACATGCGGTACTCACTACATGCGGTACTCAAATTATCTCCCTACATGCAGTACTCACTCACGCTCTATGATCCTTATGGGAGTACAAAAAGAATTAATCCTACATGGGGTGAGGGTATGAGTTAAAACTCATCTACAACATGCCTGCTGTGAATGTGGATTAACTTTTAACAAACTGCTAGACCTTCACACTCTCCCCCTCTTAAATACATAAAACGGCCTCTAAAGCCATAATGTTCCTTGGGCTTAAGGCTTACAGTTCTAACATCTCTTTGTCTTCTTTCTTGAAATGTCCTTTGAATATCATCTCAAAACGGTGGTACCAAATCCGTTTTAGCGTTCATTGGACTGCAGAAAACAATGTCACTAATAAGTCTCTTATACTCTAAGTTCCAAATCTTGCCAACTGTAAGTACAAACAATGAGTTTGTATCCATTGCTTTTTGGATTCTTACGAATTATCAGTCATCTGAGTTGTAAACTCATCCAAGGGAAGTATGAAGCAGTTTATAGTAACGCAATATAGTGTAGTAAAGCAAATGTAACAGAACACACAACAATAACAAAATCCTTTTCTGAACGTCCTGTCAGACATGATAATAGTGATACAAGTTCTCAGTTCTTCTATGGTGACAAGGATGTAATTCCTCAGTTCTCATAAACCATAACGCTGACTAATCCATTACGACAACGATATGTGACAATAAAATGTTTCAATGAAACAGTACTCACGCTAATACGTGTCCAATAGTTCCAATATCCAAACGATACGAATGGTTCAAGAGTTGATAAAGATAAGAACAATATAATAAAAAAGTACCTCACACATAAAGTGTCTATTTATGCAACCAACTGGAATACAAATGGATGTCCATAAGGCATATTACTGTACACTGGCTGATATCCGATATTTCGATAAAACGTTCCTGGGTTGCACGTAATATTTTGCATGCTATATTGGGGTATTGAAACAGGGCTTCCCAATCGTCCGTACTGCAACGTTTCTGGTGGACGGAGATAACGTTGTGGGCGTGAATAGTTGCACGGCTCTGACTGAGACAACATGGGGTTTGGGTAGACATCTTCAGGGATCACACTCCCCCCTACTGTTTCTGGCGTTTGGGGACTTTGCACCGTGAATCCACTGTTGTTTTCATTTTCAGGTACATTAGTATTCTCTATGTTCCCACTCTCACTTCTCACATCAGAAATATTGTCAGTAGCAATTTCCAGCGATCTGCTATCTTCAAAACTCTCTACTACATTTTGCGGTTGTGGCACCGTGTTTCGATTCTGATTCGGAATAAAGATAAAATCGTCATCTTCATCGTCAGAAGTAGCTTGTGTGTCAAACAGGGCCCTCTTGCTACGTTTCGAAATGTTTCTTTTCTGCTGGAAAAGACGGTTTGGATTACTAGTTTTCTTTCTATGATTATTAGCATTTTCTGTCTCAACTGGCAAATCATTGCACGGCAGAAGTAGATTCCTATGCAATACACGTGTTTTTGACTTTGGGTTTCTTTCTAAAACGACCTCATAAACTGGGCTATTTTCACCCATACGCTTTACAACTCTGTGCACGTCACTTTCCCAGTAAGCTCATAATCACCTGGGCCACCGCGTTTACTAAGATTGTGTACTAACACTCGGTCATTCTCTTGCAAAACACTAGATTGTACTCGGCGGTCGTTAGTATTTTTACTTCTAGCCTGCGAACCTTTCGAACGATCTGATGCTATTTGATAAGCCTCTTTCATTGCTGCTTTCCATCTCTTTGCAACATCAGAATGATCCATTCTTTTTGTTGAAATTCACGACTGTTCAGTTTTAAAAATCAAATCAATAGGCAATCTTGGATGACATCTGTATAACAGGAAAAAAGGTGAGTATCCTGTACTGGAGTGTTTCGTGCAGTTGTATGCATGTGTAACTTTATCTAGCATATCAGCCCAACGCGATTTTTCTTTTCTGGGAGTGTTCTCAACATAGCAAGCAACGTTTGATTAAAACGTTCAACGTGACCATTGCCTTGAGGGTGATATGGCGTGGTTCGTGAGTGGCCCACACCACACAATACTTCAAGATTCATCATCAAATCATTGTCAAACTCCCCTCCCTGGTCATGATGAAAGCGTCCAGGGAAGCCAAAGCGTAGAACAAAATTGTTGTACAACTTATTCGCAACTGTCTTTGCTGACTTATCTTTCATAGCATAAGTTTGAGAGAATCTCGTGAAATGATCCATTATCACTAAAATGTATTCATATCCACCAGCACTTTTCTCGAGATGTAGAAAATCAATTGAAACAAGTTCAAAAGGCTGGGTAGTTACGATATTCTGCACTGGTGCGATGCCTTTAACATGTGGGCTTTTTTGCTTAATACACGAGTAATGCTTTGTGATAAAGGTCTCAATATCTCGTTGCATCTACGGCCAGTAAAAATGCTGGATGGCTAAATCTATAACTCGTTCACTACTCAAATGACCCATTTCACAATGTAATTCCTGATATACTAGTTGATGAAATTTCGTAGGGAGTAGAAGTTGATTGTTGTCACAAGTTTTTCGATAGAGAATTCCTTCCTGCAAGATATGCAGTTTTTCCCAATCACGTATTACGAATCGAAAGCCAGGGCTTGCATTTGGAATTTCTGCCTTTGACGGCTTTGCACCGTGTAATTTTGATCGTAACGCTGGAGCAATTAAAGGATCGTTCTGTTGAGCTTGTACGATGTCCCTTGGGGTAATGCTATTTACAGCTGACTGATCTTGATTAGTTATCTGCTGATCGACACCAGTGGAATCAGTTGTGGCAGGCAGGCACATAATCCAGGGTGCAAGATCGTTATTATCTACTGACATAGCTGTAGCAGTAGCTTGAAGAATATCAGGCGATATTTCACTGGTACATGATTGCATTATTTCTTCTATAGTACTAGACATTCTTGAAAGAACATCAGCATCTACATTTGTCTTTCCTGGCCTATACTTTACAGTAAATCTAAAATCATCAAGCTCTAATACCCAGTGATGTCCCGTAGCATTCAATTTAGCAGTGGATAATACATAGGTAAGAGGATTATTGTCTGTATAGACGGTAAACGATGGTGCATAGTACAGAAAGTCACGAAAATGATCACAAACTGCCCACGTAAGTGCTAAAAATTCACATTTGCCACTATGTAGGTGGTAATTTTTCTCCGCAGTAGACAAGGTTCTAGACGCATATCCGATAACATGCATTATTTCATCTTGATCCTGGTACAATACTGCTCCAAGGCCAGAAGCGCTGGCATCAGTATGAAGCACAAACGGAAGAGTAAAATCTGGACATGCAAGTAATGGTGGTGATGACAGGCAGTCAATGAGCTTATTTAAAGCTTGTTGATGATGCTGCTGCCAATGGATTGGTGTGTTAGATGGAATGACTACTGAGCTCTTGCTACCACCTTTAACTCCTCTTTTTCACAATGTCCCTCCCCTGCATAGGGCCTTTCTGTAATAGCTGAAACAAGGGCTTCGCAATTTGCGAAAAGGTCTGAATTTACTTTCGGTAATAAGTTAGAAATCCGATAATTCGACGAATATCACCGACTGTTGTGGGTTTGCTATCACGTAACTGATAAATAGCCTTAACATTAGATGTGTCCATACAGTAGCCTTGCTTTGAAACGATATGTCCAAGATATTTAATCTGATGTTTAAACAGATCGCATTTTGTAGGTTTGAGTTTTAGTCCTTTACTCCTTAAGCGTTCCAAAACAGTTGAAAAATGTTGTATATGCGACTTGAAATCTGGACTAAAAACAAGTAAATTGTCAAGATAAGGAATACAGAAGTTGTCTCTAATTCCTTCTAAGCATTGTTCCATATATCTCTGGAACTCCCCTGGGGCATTAGTAAGGCCAAAAGGAATCCTGACCCATTCATACAAATCCCACGGTGCTATGACTGCTGTTAACTGTCGAGATTTCTCTTGCACAAACCCTTGATGATAGGCCTTCCCCTGATCAAGTAAAGAAAACCAATGGTTTCCACCAAGACTCTGGAGAGTATCATCTACTCTTGGTACTGGGTGACAATCTTGTATAGTACGTGAATTCAGGAAACGATAATCAACACAAAGCCTTAAACTACCATCTTTTTTTCTAACACATACAACTGGACTTGCGTAGTTTGATCGCGACTTAACTATCCAACCTCTATTTAGCAGATCTTCTAAATATTGTTTGACTTCGGCATATAACGGTTTTGGTATTGATGTGTAAGTTTTTTGCACTGGCGTTGGGTCAGATAGGGTAATGGGTAATTGCAACCCTTCTGCACATCCTATATCATGCTCAATGGATGAAAATGATTCTGCATTTGATATTAACATTTCCTCTGCAGTCTTACGTTGCTGCTCATCCAAATCACTTAAGTCAAACTGCTTGAGGAAATCTGGAGAAAAACTTTGACGTTTTGTTTCTGAAACATTTGTGTCTTTGTGTTGAAAAACAGTTCTGTTTTGTGTACTATCATTGACAATTGTACTAGCTAGCTTAGCATCTGCTGGTACAATTGATTTGACAGGGTCTAATCGACCTAAAACAGTACGTCCCTTAAGCAATATTTGATGGTTTGTGTTATTGTGAACGGTTACATTGACTCTATTAGATACACTTTTTGACACAGTTAATAACTCTTGGTTTAATTCAAGACCATGTGGCCATGGTTCAGTTTCGTCCAGTTCAAATATCACATTAATTCTCGATGCATTTACAAAGCCATTACAACGGCAAGAGACTTTTACGCTTTGCTTTGCTGGGATCCATATATTTTTCTTAGGGGTCATAACATAGCCAATATGACTGTCTTTAGCACACTGTATAAACGATACTAGGGTTTTGATTGTATTGGAGTCCTTATGAAAAGACGCAATCATTGCATTTACCAGTAAACGTGATGAATCTGGCTCCTCAACTTTTCTTTCAGATGCTACAAATTGATTTTTGACTATTTCTTCAATGACATTGTAGCCGATTATTGGGTTTTCAAGAAAATGTTCTGTCACTAGAAATGGTACAAGAATAGTGGAAATGTCTTGCTCTGCTAAGAAACTAAATTCAAGTTCAACAAAGCCACTATAAGGAATTGGCGTGTCATTGGCAGCTCTAACTTCCAGTCTAGTATGCACACCTAATGCCTGGCGCACACTTGAGCTATCAGCTCAGCTGAGAGTCACTTGTGACTGTTTGCCTTAGCTGTTTCCTCAAGTGTGCAGTAGCCTATTGTGCGGTTTTCTTCACTCGAGTCATTAGCGCAGGATATTCAACATGTTGAATAATTTCCTTCACGAGTGAACAACACCTCACAGTGTGCGCGCGTTCTGAGCTATTAGCTCATTAATCAATGCTTATGCGCATGCGTTTTTCATACACAAACGATGGCAAGCATGCAAGAAGAGGTATATTCAAGCTCATCAGAAGATGAAGAGATGTTACTGTCAATTCTTTTGCTGCGACGAAGGCGAAGACGATTAAGGGCAGCTAATAGAGAGACATGGAGTCAATGGTGGGTTTCACGTCGAGAAAGACACGTCACATTCGCAAATCTTGTTCAGGAACTATCTTGCGAAGACATGGAAAAATTTAGGCAGTTTCATCGTCTGGATAAACAGTCATTTGAAGAAGTTTTAGCACTAGTTGCTCCATTGATTGAGAAGAAGGACACACGATTACGTTGCTCTGTGAAGCCAAGTGAGAGATTGTCTGTGACACTACGGTTTCTGGCTACAGGTTTGTGTCTTGGCAATTTATATATCATAAAAAAGTATACTCTTGTCTAGAGAAGTAGAGCATGTTATAGGAAACTCGCATGTATAGAACTTACACTTCTAAAAGAAAAATTCCTGAACAACTTTCAATTTGAAAAATATGCTAACTGCAAACAATCAAAATAAGTATTACTATTACTGTAAAAAAACTTTTTTTCCAGGAGAGACATTTCGAAGTCTTTCTTTCCAATACAGACTTGGAGAGAGAACAATTTCAGGCATTGTTGAGGAAACATGCCAAGCTTTGTATGAGGTTTTGAAAGACAAATATCTTAAGGTATGGTCCAATTGTGGTATGTCTAAACAAGTATAGAGTCAAGTGACAAACAATATTCATGCACACAATTTAATGTACTATCCATGTTTATGCTGTGATGAATAGTGGCAAATTAGATTTAAAAGTCATCTCTGTAGGTAGCAGTGCTCTTCCCATAGATGGTAGGTTGGGGGCTACTTGCTGCCATACCAGGAGCAGGTTGTACCATTTGTTGGAAGTAGTGTCGCTGGGGCTGGCATTGGCTTCTGTATTCCTGGGTTAGCAACCCAGCATGAGCCTCAAAAATTATGTTGCTAATTTTATTCTGAGCTATGTGGCTTGTTTGGTTATCAAATTCAGATAATGCCTTTGCTACATAGTTCCAAAAAGCTTCAAAAACAGTGCCATTATTCTTTTCCACCATTCTTCTTTTGTGTCTGTTTTCCATAGACTGGGATAATCTTTTTATTAGAGTATACTCCTCATCTGCCTGTTTTCTTCGGATTGTTCTTGTTCTTTTTGATGGTTGATGCATCAGTGTTCCATGCCCTGTATCACAATGCTCCTTTCCTTCATTGGTTGGGTTAGTTTGGGTTGGTGGAAATAGGACATCATCTTCATTGTCAGTATCATTATTATCATTGTCATCATCATCACCACCCATTTCTTGCTCAATACCCATCTCAGAAGATGGTGTGCTACCACCACTGCAGGTTTGCTAGAAATTAAGTGAATTTTTCATTTTTAGACACCAAACAAGAAAGAAGATTGGCTACAAATTGCAGCAGACTTCAATAGCAAGTGGGATTATCCATGCTGTTTAGGAGCCATAGATGGTAAACACATAGCCATTCAACAACCATCACATACAGGCTCTGAATTTTTTAACTACAAGCATTTTTTCAGTGTTATACTATTGGCACTGGTTGATGCAAATTACAAATTCAGTTATGTTGATGTAGGGGCAGCTGGCAGGGCAGGAGATGCCAGTGTTTTTGCCAATTCAGTGCTAAAAACAGCAATAGACAACAACTATCTGGATCTCCCAGAAGCAAGTGCACTGCAAGGGATGTCAACAGAAATATTGCACCATATGGTTGGGGATGATGCCTTTCCCATGAATACCCAACTTATGAAGCCATACCCTTACCGAACTTTAGACAAAGAGCAGCGCATATTTAATTACAGATTGTCAAGGGCACGTAGGGTTGTTGAGAATGCCTTTGGCATTTTAGCTCATAGATGGAGGGTATTTCTGACAGCAATTAAATTATCACCTGAGAGAGTATCAGACATGATATTTGCAGCCTGCTGCCTACACAACTACATGATTGAGAAAAATAAAGCAAGCTACATATCAGCTGTAGATCAGGAGAGTGCAGGGCACATATTAATGCAGGGAGCCTGGAGGAATAACTGTTTACTCAACAGCATGAAACCCACTACTACCCACAATGCACCAAAAGATGCAAAGCCCCAAAGGCAAATTTTGACAACTTATTTTAATACTCATGGATGTGTACCTTGGCAAAATACTATAGTTAAGTAGTCATACTTTTTATACAAGCATGCACGTTGTCGTTAGTACATGTAATTTTGATAAACCTGTTCATCAACTACATCTATTTCCTGAACACATACTTACCAAATCAATACTTGAAATTGATGCTCTCATTGCCACATGAGGAGTTAAAAGCTGAAGTTGTTCCAAAAGCCATTGTGTACGTTTGGTATGGTTTCGTCTTGCACTGCCACTGGGTGAGGGCTTAATGGCTTTACAAAAACCAGTTCTCAGGGCCCTGATTTTTGCTTTGACCCATTCATCTAAAAGAAAATTGTCAAATACTATGCAGATCAATGATAGAAGATTATCGGTTTCTGGGCTTATACAATGGGAGAGGGTTACATTTAAGTTAAAAATTACTGAGAATGGAGCCCAAGACATGGGGAGCAAACAAGTGTTTTAAACATGGCCTACTAGCGAAAAGATACAATTAAACTTACACGTTGTTCCAAGTTTTTCAGCCAGCTCTTGTAGAGCTTTATCTCGCAACTCACGATTTTTGAAATCAGAACTCCTTACGTCGTAAAGGCAAGGAAAATCTGGCCAAAAATCAGCTAACTTGTCTTCTAACACTGCTTTGGAAACGATTGAACAATTATTCGCCATCTTGCTTGTGATCCCTGGATTTGTGTATGAAAAACGCATGCGCATAAGCATTGATTACTGAGCTAATAGCTCAGAACGCGCGCACACTGTGAGGTGTTGTTCACTCGTGAAGGAAGTTATTCAACATGTTGAATATCCTGCGCTAATGACTCGAGTGAAGAAAACCGCACAATAGGCCACCGCACACTAGAGGAAACAGCTAACGCAAACAGTCACAAGTGACTCTCAGCTGAGCTGATAGCTCAAGTGTGCGCCAGGCATAACAAGTCTGCTAAGTTTCTGATTTCTAAACCTCTGAAGTTATTCTTTAGAAATCGTCTTGATACTACCGAGACCTGAGAACCAGTATGCCAAAGTACTTTCGTTTTCATATCATTTAGATTGCAATCAATAATACAGTTATTACCACTCAAAAGTACCATTTTAGCTTGTTCATTTGGTGACAAATGCGTGACAGGTTCGCTAATGTGGATTTCATTACTTCCAGATGAAATATTTAGTGCTTTACAATACACTTGATGCTGAGACCAGTGTTTCTTTTGGCATAACACATCACAATATTTTGCTACACGACATGAAGAACAAATAAGCAGGTCAATACCAAATGTTCCTTTTTTTCCACAAAAATGACAATGTTCAATATGGGGCTGAACTACGACTACATCTTGCCCCCTTGATGCAGTCGCTGTCGGTTCCCTGGGCCGATTTTTGTCTACACCCATAGGAAAAATGATCAGCTGAACCACAAAAGAAACAGTGATTACATTTTTTGCTGTCGTTTTCTTCACAAGACTTCCACTTATATCTAGGCTTCCTAGTTTTAGACTGGGGCATTTCTCTTTCAGGACTTTGAGCACCCTTTTTCAACGCATCTACATCAGCTTTTAACTCATTCAATGCAGCCATAATCTGATCTTGTTTTTTGTTTTGGTTGTGCCTTTGTAGGCTTTTCAACAGGTACTGATGTTATGCTTACGGATTGCACTTTTTGCATTTTCTTACTAGCGTTTGTGAATTTATTTGTTCTCTCATTTTCTATAGACATTGCAAAACTCATTTCCCTTATCAAAGTTTCATCTGGGACTTTTTCATTTTGCAACAATGGTCTCATTCTATTACGTATTGTATCATCAATGAGGCCTGTCTCAACTGAATGAATAAAAACACTTTGCACATCAAATGTTATTGCAGCATTTTGCTCCTGGCTAGATACATTAACATGCTCACGTAATTTTAGGCAACGCATAAGAAAATTCAAGGCGGACTCATTTTTCTCTTTCACAATATTGCTAAGTTCTTGATAAGCTTCAGTAGGTGTTTTTTCGCAACAGTGACTCTGCAAGATTTTTCTTAATTCAATTAAAGTCAGACCTCTCTAGCATTCTAAGTAAGATTTCAAATGCAAAACTGGCGAGATTGCTTGAATTACACCATCTATTATATCTCTTTCAGAATATCCCTTAGCTAATCCACTCTCAATTTGTTTGTTCAAATTACCCAAAGAAATGTGGCCTTTATCGTTACATATACTTCCAGAAATTTTGAAATCTTTTATCCTCAAAATATTACCAATAGTTTGAATATTCTGATCTACTGGAGCCTTACCTTCGTCTGAATTAACACTCACTCATGGCTTGACTTGGGGGGTACCATTGCTCATTTTCTGCAATGATGCTTGTGCATCTTGAAACAAGGCTTCCTTTTCTTTCAGGAGTTTCGCCATCATTTCATACTCTTCTTTTACCTGCTTAAACAATGCCTTCTGCTTTTCTAATTCCTCCTTCGTAGTCTCTGCATCGTCATCGCTGTCCCCTTCACTAATCGATCCTTCCAATGGAGGGGGGTTCCAGCCAATATCATAATGACCCTTTCCAAATACTCGATGTTTCCTTCTTCGTCTTGGCCTAAATTTTTCTCGAGTATTGTTCTTATCGTCCTTACTATTCCCATTTTTGATACTCCTTCCTGCGAATCCTCAATTCCTAACTTCACTGCAACATCTTTCAGATCGTCCAGTGCCATACCAAGCAATTTGGATTCCACGCGAAGTTGTAGTTCTTCTGCCATAACGATCGCTTTTTATTTCAATCAAAAAAACTCAAACATTTAACGAAGAACCTTTTCCAAACAGCGATATCTCTGTAACAATCCACAACTACCCTCTGCTACCAAAATGTTATATCCATGATCGATGTTGTGGATTTATGGAAATCAGAATATCGACTTTTGCAGCGGAATAATTATCATAACTCAAATCATTGCGTCTTGTATTACACGTTTCTATAATCTCATTCTACTTGCTCACTCGCTCCACCCACAGCATCTCCCTACATGCGGTACTCACTCATGCTCTATGATCCTTATGGGAGTACAAAAAGAATTAATCCCACATGGGGTGAGGGTATGAGTTAAAACTCATCTACAACATGCCTGCTGTGAATGTGGATTAACTTTTAAAAAACTGCTACACCTTCACACCTACTGAGGGTGGACTATGTTTTGATTGTGTGACAATCGTGTGGTAATTGCAAAATGTCTGCGGTTGTTTGAGTGGCAATCTGATATGCTGCGCACCAAGGGTGGTGCCACGGTCATCTCTTCTGTGGCCTGTTCTACTAGTTAGAGTTGTTTTCCTTGACTTCTATCTAGATCATTACATAGAACAGTTGTCATCATAACCAGTTGCTTGTAATGGCTTATTCAAAGCAGTCCAAAAAGCAAAAACTTGAAGACATATGCCGTGTGTTTAACAAAGTATGGATTGACACATACTTCTTCACGGATGATGGAGATAAGGCTGTATGTTTGATTTGTTCCAAAACAGTCTCTGTGTGTAAGGAATACAATGCGAAATGTCAATTTGAAACCAAGCATAATGCCTGCATCATACATCAAGAAAACCAATGTAAGTCATCTTTACAACTCAAACATGTTATGGATCCAGTGGTGCATGCAGTGAATTTATTGAGAGCACGAGGGCTGAAACACAGACAATTCCGAAGCATGTCAGATGATATGGAAGCAGATTTTACCGATGTGCTTTACATGTCCGATAGTTAAGTATGGGAAGAGTGCTAAAGAGGGTGTGGGCTCTCACAGCAGAGATCATCATGTTGTTGAATATGAATGAAATTGTTTGTGATTTTTCACGTGAAATGGAGAGAGATGAATGGGTATGTGAGTTTTGCATTTGCTGTGGATATAATGCAAAATCTGAATGACCTGAACACCAAACTGCAAGGGAAAGGTGCATTTGCTCATGAATTATACCAGGATATAAAGGCCTGTCAATTGAAGCTTCAACTTTTTGCCAAGCAGCTGAATGAGCAAAATGTTGTTCATTTCCCTCTTTTGAAACACAGCAGCTCTCAGTTAGTGGCTTTACAACAAGAATTTATCAGGCACTTTGCTGATTTCAAAGCAATGGAGGTACAGTTTGAGTTACTCAGCTCACCTTTCATCTCTGACATTGAAGAGACTGCCGAAGAATTGCAAATGGAACTGAGTGATTCACAGTCTGACAACACATTAACAACAGTTTTGAAGGCAAACCACTTATTGACTTTTATGCTTCTCTGCACTCAGAAAAATTAAAAATCTTACACGATTTGCAAGAAAGATGTTTGTGTTGGTGTTGTTTGCATGAACTTAAAGTTGTGAACAGACTTTTGTCGACAATGAAAGTTAATAAGTCAAAGAACGGATCACTGATCACAAACTCAAATCTGCAGTCAATTCTATGTATCAGCACAAGCAAGTTCACATAAGTCATTGAATGATTTTGATCAAATGCATCATTCTCGTTGACATTCTTAGTGACAGTTGGTCACCACTTTATATTTTTAAATTTATGTGTTTCAGTTGCAGTGGCGGACACTTGGGGGGGCGAGGGGGGCGGACGCCCCCCAATAATTTTCAAGAAAAGTGAAACTAGGAGTTTACATTTTGGGACATTTGTTCACACAGCATAAATGTACAGAGAAATAGTGCTATCGTCACATAAATATTCAACAACTACCGGAATATAATCAAAATAAAGTTTCGGATCAACTATTTACGTACATAAATTGCAATCCTAATTACACGGAACTACTCTGTCCTTTTGATGCACCCAGTGGTCTAGCACTTTATCTAAATCTAAAGAGTTTAACAGATCTTTGTTCAAAGACAATACCATTAAGTCACTTGCCATTGAAAAGTTCAGGCTATTCCGACTCCAGCTCAGCACACGATTCATTGCGCTGAAGCTGCGTTCAACAGTTGCAGTACCAACAGGAAGATTTTTTGATATTTTAATAAGTTGTTCTAAATTACTGTACAAATTCATGTCTATACTCTTTCCAGCTTTTATCACTATAGATGCTCGTTCACACTCTGATTTCAGCAATCCAACATCTACGGTTAGGCAATCATCAAATCGTGAAACTAGGAGGCACATAGCTTGGTGATCCAAGTAAAGTTCTTTTGACGCATCTAGTGAATCCATTGCAGCCAAAACTTTGACATTGTCGTTGTTAAAACGTCGGTCAAGCTCTTCAAGGATGAGTGGGATGGAGCTCTCCTTTAGATCTTCGCAAAACTGTATTTGGCTAGTAGGGTCTTCTGGAGTTTCTCTTTGAATGTGGATGGGATCCTTGAAAGTGGTTGGTATGCCAAAAGAAGAGCACAGTGATTTGGCAGCATCAAGAATGTCATGTACGTTTAGACCTTGCAACAACTGTTGCACAGCCAGCATTTCACTTGCAATTGCAATCCATTTGATGTTGCTCTCTTGCATTGCCTTACTCAATCCATTCATAATGGCCAAGACACGGTGAAGAAAACAAAGAGAAATGATGAATCTACCGGACAGCATTTTATGGTACAAGCCAGCAGCGACATCTGATTGGTTTGAAGTGGAACCTGCAAACGTTTGAAGGCTGACCAGAATCGCTTTAAACCGTCTCACTATCGTGTTGACTCCCTCAAACTTGCAGGCCCATCAAACTTCCGTCAGTGAAGAAGCTGCCATCAATGGTTCCTTTGGGTACTGTTCCTTTTGAGATTCCTCAAAGATTTCCTTATGCGTTGCAACGTTGAAAACCTTATGCAAGGCTTTGTATGCCTCAATGACCTCCTTTGCTGCTTTCACCTTACTGAGGTAAGTTGCGACGATCAGGTTTAGGCAATGAGCAGCACAGTGAATATAAATCAGCCAAAGATACTGCCGTGCAAGCCTTGCAGCAACTCCCTCATAGCATCCACTCATGACAGAAGCACCATCTACCCCTACAGCAAGCAGAGAGGCTGAAGTGTTCATTCTTTCAAAAGCAGGCAATATTCCTGTGTTGACGATCGTTGCAGCATCTGTTTCTTTAAGCCGGGCAAGTTCGTAGAAGCGCTCCTCAATCTCCTCCGAATCATTGACGAACCTAAAGCATATTGCCAGCTCCTCATGTCCAGCATTATCCTTGCACTCATCAATCAGCATTGACTACATACCTGCCTCGTCAATCTGTTCTTTGATGGTTCTTCTCAACTCAAAAGCCATTGATTTGACCAATTCATTGGATGAACGCTTCGGTGTGTAATTGTAAGTCCTGTATCGCTGCTTCGTCTTGTCATGATACTTCTTGAACAAAGGGTTTGTTCATAGCATCAGATTGATAACTTCCTTCCATTTACCAGCATTCTGTGATTCAGTTGTTTCGTCGTGTCCTCGGTATGCCATTTCTTCCGAGCAAAACTATTGATGATAATGGAGTAGCATCTTCGTATACTCTCGGTTATTGCTAACAACTGAAGGCCGGTCTGGATCCAGCATATTCCTGATGCCAGCTGCTTCCTGATGCCAGCTGCTTCCTGCTCTCGTTGGCTAGCATGGGACTCCCAACGGGTCATAGAAAGAAGGTGGTCACTGCATGCATCATGCTTTCGTAGCCCTCGATTTGTTTTCGTAGCCTTGGCCCAAGCGTTCCAGCCAGTTTTCATGAATGCTATGTCAGACTTTGATGTAGACGTGCTAAAGTTTCTGCATGCAAAGCAAAATGCCCTGTCTTGTTTGACACTGTATTCGAGCCATCGAAAGCTTTCATACCAGATAGCTCTAAAGCAGCGGTTCTTGCGGCCTTTTGGGAATGATGCTAACTTGGGCTGTGAAGGACCACAATCCACCCTTCCTAGGTCATCATCAGAAGCTGTCATCGGAGCCTGGAACTGAGTGTCACTTTCCGAAGTTGTGTCTTTTTGCATCGTCTGCCAATTCCTAGTCGTTTCTGCGAGATTTTCATGACGTTCAACAGCAATTTCTTCATGGGCCTCTAAATTGTTGCCCTTGTCAGTTTTTTCAGGCTAGAAGAGAAATTCCACGTATAAGCAAACTTAACATGTTATATAAATTAAATCAATGGTTCAGCAGCAATATCTTGGCAATTAAACATCAGTGTGGTTGGCAAACAACTTGGGTTTATGGAATAAAGTTAGTTTTTCTGGTAATTATTAGATACATATGATGTAGCCCCTTATAAACATTTTGACTTTTTAGTTGAGTCTTCAGGATTAGAGCATTTCTAGGTTTCATCTCTTGCATGAGGCAAAAAATCTAACCTAACAGTGGACGTTCTAACAAAAGTTCCATTAGAAAAAAGTATAACTTGCTATACAATAACTGTCAATGATAACTGTCAACACCATGTGATATTGTTTCTCCAGGCAGATACCTAGCACGTCTTTTACTTTTACCCATTCTAAAAAGAATCTTAATCGAACAATAAATGGATGCATTTTGTGACATTTTCGAATGTAAAAAAGTGATAGAAGCCCCAACACCACTTAATCGAGCCTTGGGTATAAAAATGTCTGCAAATAACGCTAAATCCAGACTCTTTAGCAAAATACCTAATAGGTCTTTACAGCTATCTTAGTATCATTAGAACGCCTAAGATCGAAACTGTCTACTCACCTCTTGATGCATCCGTTTGGCAAAAAACGATGTTATAGATTGACTTTTGACCGATTGTTTTTCTCTTTTCATTCTGGCAAGTGGATGAAGTCACTGTGGTAAACTAAAATTTTGCAATGAATCTGACTTTCGGCGTTCTTACGACTTTGATAACTGAAAAATCTCTACTGAAATGCAGGTTTCACTCTGTCCAATAAATAGAACTGTTCAACAAGTTAGTTCTAGGCATTACACCATTTTACGTCACTCTAATCCATTGCAGCTGTAAATTGTTGGCAGTCTTTCCCGCCCGCACTAAATTGGTTTGCGTCATGACTCCCAGCGATCATTGACGTACTTTTTGATTTCATACACAAATCAACATTATTTCACAAGGCATTTTGATGATAGTTGGCTCAATGAAAGGGTCTGGTTTCTATAGCGCACTATTATTTTGACCTGTCATTATGCTTCTATTACGTTCTTATCTCATCATTATCAGCTTTACAGGTGAATACTGTCTGCATGAACTGAACAATTGCAAAGCTCAAATATCACAACAGGCTGCCATTCCATGTGTAACACGTATTTTCGTTCAAAATAGACAGCACTGCGTCACAGGAAATGGAAACATTATCCGTTTCTATGTTTTCCCTACATTTACATGTATGCGGATCCAGAGACACTACGAATATAAATAAATGACAAATACATCAAAAAGGGCGTTGCCTATGTTTTCCAAGAGTTTGAATGGCGTGGTCACCAAAAATTTTCCTTGGGGGCTTCGCCCCCAGACCCCCATAGTGTTTTCGCCCCCCCCCAATAACTTTCATAGCAACAACTGTTGTCATGAAATTGTGCGAAAAGTGTAGTATGGAGAAGTCCAATATCTCTGCAACATGTTTTGATATTTCCGTCAAACTTTGCATGGAGATTCATGGGACAATAGTGGGTATTGTATAGCAGGATAAAGTTTGTTCTGACTGTCTTTACCAAAATATGGCATGCTAAAAAATTATGATTTTTGAAAGGTCACAATTTATTGAACACTAAAGCTTTGAATACTATTCTGCTACACAACACTCAACAATATCTAATAAGTCTAGCCTCAAACAGAAAAAAAGATGTAGCTTTTAAGGTAACTTTAGTCACGAGAAGTCCTGTGTTGAGAAACTGTAAGTAGAAGTTTAGCAAACATTTTCCTACACTAGAAGTTGTCTGCACTATATATTGGTCCTTCTTTTTCTGCTAGTTTATCATTATGTTCTTTCCTCTTGCTCATCAGCCTTTTCCTGGCTATTATTGATGAGTCCTTTGCCTTGTACTCTGAGTTATAGAGCCTACACTTATCAATTCTACCACAGCCAGCTGTTGTATGGTTTCCTGGGTCTATTTGACCTTTCCTTAAAATCTCAAGAGAAAATGATGCACCCATATTGACATTTCCAACAGCATCATACACCCAAAGTTCAAATAGGTTTCTTCCCACATAAGTTGTTTTAGGGATTCTATCCCATATCATTTTGTTGAAAGACTCATTTTGATTTTAAAGACATTCCAGAATTAGTGAATCTTGACTCAACTGTGAAAAGATTGGCTACAACTCTGCTATGACTGAAAGAGGAAGACCAGATCCAGGTTTATACTTGTCAGTTCCATTTAATTTATCTGTTTTGTACAAACATCATGAGTCTTCACCATCTGGGCAATATGTGTGGTAGGCGTTTTCCTATGAGGAAGCACAATGGAATAATGCAGCATATGCAATCACAATGTAGATCAAGAAAATCACCTATACTTATATCATTAAAAAAGTTATTAATGTCCAGACATCATTCTCGACCATTTGGTTCATCATCGCAGGCCTATTACAGAGAATTGTGTTTCTTTGCACAAGTTGCATGATGGAGATTACTATGGAGTGACGATGATGCTGTAGCAGCATCAGTGTCTGATGATGATATTCGTGACAAGACGGAGCAGTGCTAGGAGTTATACAAGACAACATACAACATAACGTCTGATGAGATGTTTGAGGGGGTTCACGTATGCATTTTGCACTTTTTAGAGTATATTGTCAAACTGAGGATAAATGGTTATGAAATTCATTCTGTAAAAAAGGCACCACCACCATCGACAACACTTACGCAGTGACAGCGGCAGTCATTTGCTGATAGATATGTTCCAGTTATTCAGCCACTGTTTATTAGCACTAGTAGCCCTCACGTATACAGTACAAAAACACTGCATCTTGTATTATATGATAATCATTATTATACAAGTTCTGATATACATAGACTTATGAATGTACACTATAGATGTATATCGTGTGGCACGCAATTTACGGTCATAAATTGTCATCTATCAAACGTCATATATTGAATAGATGTGGAAAGATACAATATCATTATTGTTGAGGTGTTGTTGATACTCACGAGAATATGTGGGAAGAGGCAAAACGTCTATTTTCAATTCCAGATACTTTCCTGTCATCGTCGGATGACAAACGATTTACATCAAGTTATGCAACATTTGATTTTGAGTCTATGCTCGTAAAAGAGGACGTATCCGATGTAGAATATTCGTCTCAAACTAGCGTACTTGGAATAGATGATGATGGCACAACAGAGTGTACAGAACAAGAGTATATTGACAACCACAGGGATATGCAATATATTACAGTAAACACTCCGTTTTCATACGCTATTGCCTGTAATATACGTTCCAGTGCTGATATTGAGTTTAATGATAGATATCATACAACATCTGACGATGACGATGACGTAATATCTGTTGCGTATGGAGTAAATAATAATCCTGAACAGCTTATTCGAGAATTTGTTGCTACATTGATATCCATTGCTAGAGTTAGAAGACAACATATTATTGCAGAGTATGCAGATGTAATACACCATATTACTCAATGGTTTAGTGAAAAATATATTAGTGTTGATATTATGTCATCACCATGTGGGGGTGAGTGTGCATCCGTGGCCACAGTTGATTATGAATCAATTGAGTATCATGCAGATGGCAATGAAGAGTTGATATTGCATTATACTTCATACGCTAGTCAACAGTTGGATGTATGTTGGAGAGAGATTAGATTGTTGAGCAAACTACTAAAGTGTATAAATCATCTTCCGGTGCTGGGATTTAATTCTGGTGGTTATGATATTCCAATAAAACCTTGGTTATTTTCTGACCTTGTGTCCCTCACATCTGATGATTCTGTTGAATTTGTAAAAAAGTCGTCAACACGATACATGTCCGTGACTGTTTATGGACTGCCTCACGACGCCGGGGGATTCATATTCTTGGATATAATGCAGTATCTGGCTCCTGGTTTTAATCTAGATACATTTATGTTTTCTCCTGGTTATGATGACGACAACACTAAATCGTACTTTCCATATGAGTATATTGACTCGTATGAAAAATTGAAAGAGACAGAGATGCTGCCATATGATGCATCTTATAGTACACTAAAGCAAGAGAATGTGTTAGATGCAGAGTATCAGCACTATATTGTACACAAACTTGGATTGACGCGAGGAACGCAATTGACTGATCCAGAGCAGATTGCGTGCGCTCCACAGTCTGGTCGCGCAAAGTATCGCCAGTTGCAGCAATTGTGGAATGATCATTATTGGTAGTGTATTGGAGACTATTTAGAGTACTATAATACAAAGGATGTTGTTCCATTGTTACGTGCTGTTATACGATACGCTAAGGGATTACAGGACGGTAATAACGTTGATGTTGTTAGAGATGCGATATCTCTGCCGGGGTTGGCAAAGCAAATATTACTACAGCACATTCCTCATAGATCATTGTATTACATAGATGATCAATCTATATATTCTCTTATTAACGATAACGAGGTTGGAGGTCAGTCACTTATATTTACAAGGCGGAATGATGAAGAGCATCCACATGTCAAGGGATATGATGCAAATTCATTATATATATACTGTTTGGGTGAAGGTCAATTTACTGGTAAACCAATATTATATGAGTCAGTCACAGATGACAATGATGTATTGATTCGACGTAGGCTTCACCGCAGATATCCAGGATCAACGCATTTAACATCAAGGAAAGCGTAATCGCTGAGGAATATTTGGATTATCTTGATACAATGCATTTACACCCACGAGGGATTAATATGTATAGACAGTATAGAATTCATCTAACACTTTGTGAACAACAGCATTTACTTACCAGATATGATCAAGCAAATGTCCCACTGTCTAGATTATTTTCGACAGTGTATGTCGATGGATATTATGAAACAGAGAAAGATCATGATGAGCGTCATCCCCCCTGCAGCTATGATGGGTGTTATTGGCATGCGTGTCATGAGTGTGGAGCATGTCTGGAGGGATATCTCCATAGAAATGGTGTGTGGATTTCTGCTGATAAACAACGCATTATAAACGAATGTTGTTACGAGGTACTTAGAAAGAGAGGTTACGTAATACATACAATGAAAGAGTGTGAATGGACTAGACTTAAACGTGAAGATAGGCAAGTACGTTCATACTGTGAACATTATATAAGTACTGCAATAGATCCATTGGTACTTGATCCCGATCGACCCTATATTACATCTACAGAGTTGTTAATAGATATGTTATGAAATAAGCGAGTGTTTGGAATTGTTGTCTGTGACGTACGTGTACTAACAGTTGAGGAGGATGGTGGATATATGCGACGATATTTTGAAGATTTTGCTCCAATACTTAAGCACGCGCACATAAATTATAAAGATATTGGAATATACATGCAAGATCTAGCAGATAGATCAAATATTACTGTTAACGATAGACGGGCTGTTATAGATTCGTATTATGGAGCTCATATTGCCCTAATTGACGAGTACATAGTTTGGTTACATAACAAGGGCTGTATAATTAGTCGAATATATAACTTTATTCGATATGACAAGAGTCCTATATTTATAGATTTTGTATGTGATATTACAAAGATGCGAATAAAGGGAGACAAGGACAAGAATAGCGAGATGCCCGCACTCATGGCAAAACTACTTGGTAATAGTGCTTTTGGATCTACAAGTACTAATAAAGATAAACATAGACATGTTACCCTTAGATCTCATCATGCTGCTGCTACTACATCTAGTAGTGCAGCATCGTCAGCAGCTACTGTCGCTGTTGGAGATGATTACAGATCGATTGTATCGTCACTGCTTACATTTGTTCAGTACGAAGAACTCATGCCACATTTACTAGAGGTAGAATGTAGATACGACAAGATAGTATATGATCAGCTACGATATATTTTTGATCGTGCAAAATTGTCGGTGCTGCAATTTTATTATGATTTTATAAAGCGCGTGTTGAAACGTGATTCGTATCAATTACTGGAGACAGATACGGATAGTATATACATTGCATTACATCATAAGGAGTTTGAGGATAATGTTGATCCTGAACAGTGGGATTTTTACCAGTCACTGAACTCACAGTACTTTTTAACACCAGACTGCTGTGAGTATGGTAAACGACAGCCAAATAGATATAACTTAGAGTGTGAAGGGACTATGATGGCTTCATTATGTTCAACATCATATTGCATGTATGACTCGTCATCTTCTACGGTTAAATATTCTGCAAAGGGTGTTCAAAAATCAAACTTTGTACAGCAAGCTACTACAGATGGGGGTTATGCTGAATTGGTTATGCGCATGTATTTAAATGCATTGCATAATTCCAGTGGCAGCAGCGGTGTTGCTCAGAGTGGTAGGGCAATAAACAGAGGATTAAAGCGTCGTTATGACAGGATGATCGTATACGAACAGGATAAATTAATGTTTAACTCATTTTATTGCAAGCAACTCGTATTATCAGATGGAATTCATACACGACCATTGGATTTATAATAACTACCTGCTGTATTATCGCGAGCGAGCGAGTCAACAGTCAGTAGTTATCATATCAGATGCTCGCTAGCTGCTAGACAAACAGACAGACAGAGGCGACGACAGAATGCCTGCGTCGCGTCAAATGACTGTTGATAGTAAGTACACTAAGACTAATTCGCCTTCATCATCGTCATCAAATTCTCATTTTCCTACAACAATATTGCAACAATTAGTATGTCCTGCTCAATATCAAGTACATGCAATGTAAATAAACAGTGAAGTAATAATTAAAAAATGGTATTTATTCAGTACATAATTACAATGCATATAATATCAGCACCAATTAACATGTTTTTTAACTTTGATCAATAGGGGAAATATGAAATTGTTTCATTTGTGACAAAATGTTGTCCAACTGAGGTTCAAAATGAGTGGCTCCAATAACAAGCAAAGCATTTAAATGTTCATCAGACAACTGTGATCTGTAGCAGGATGTTGTGTATTTCATTGTTGAAAAAGTCTTCTCACACAAATATGTAGTGCCAAAAACTGAAATGAATTCACAGGCAAACTTCCGTAAATAAACAAAGTGGTCAGATGGAAGGCATTTGTAGACTTCAGTTAAAGTTCCTTCTTTATATTTGTCCTTCAGGATGTCATTGGATTGCAAATCTATAACTTCCATTTGTAACTCAGACAGTAAGTCTCCAATAACAGAGTCACATGGATTTTCAAAACGTCTTATTTCTGAAGAATATGCATCAAGATCAGAGAAACGTTGGTCAAACTGTTGTTTCAAAGCTAAAGTGACATCTTGAGCAAACAGGTTTGGACATGGAGTGGCAGCTTCCTGTCTATATTTGTCACATCGTGAAAAATGAGTACAGCAGCTTCTTGCTAACTGACTTTCAACTAGTGTTACTTTCTGACGAAACGCTTTCACCTTTGAGTACAAATCACAGATGAGTGACGTTTCACCTTGTATCCGTAGGTTGACATCATTGAGATGCATAGGTAAATCAGCTGACAATTCTAATTTCCAGAGCCAGTCACTGTCTTTGAGCAACACCTGTGAATGGTTTCTCTCATTTAAATATATTTGTCAATTTCAGTTTGAAGCTCAAAAAATCTAGACAGAAGTGTTCCATAGCTAAGCCATCTTACTGAAGTATGGTAAGGTAGGTCTGGAAACTCAGCATTCCTTTCCTCCAACAAATCACGAAAGTGGCAATGTTTGAGTCCATGAGATCTTATGCAGTTACCAATGGAAATCACAGGGTCTAATACAGATGATAAATCAAGATACTTTCCACACAGTGCTTGCTGATGAAGAGTACAATGTAGTACCAAAGGTTTCAATCCACCGGAATTCTCAACTGCTTTGTTAATTTGCCCAACTAAGCCCTTTTTGGTTCCACACATATTTCTGCCACCATCTGTTGTTATACATTTTAGTTTTTCCCATTCGAAATTATACTTAGCCACTGACTTTTCCACGTCTCTAACAATATCTATGCCTGTTGTTGTTCCATGCATGCTGTGCACAGATGCAAGTTCCTCAGTAATCTCAACATTAGCATTTATTCCTCTAATGACCAATAACAGTTGGGATGTGTCTGATACATCAACTGACTCATCAAGTGCAACAGAAAAGCATACAAACTTGCTGGCTTTGTCTTTCAGCTGTGATTTAATATTTCTGTCAATATTTTCAACCCTACGAGCAACAGTATTCGCAGGAAGACTAAGTGCGGAAAATAAATCTACTTTTTCTGGAAACATTTCCTTAGCTACCTTATTTAAGCACTGTTACTAACTTCACCATCTGTAAATGGCTTACCTTTCTTCACCAAAAGGTGAGCAACATGGAAGCGTGCTCTTGTTGCTGCCTCATTTTCTATAGCCTTCTTCTTGAACACAACCTGCATTGATGATAAATTGTTCGTTAATTTGTCAAATTTCTCCTTACGTAGCTGCCCAGTGACTTAGCAGTACTGTGATGAATGCTTTGTTTCATAATGTCTGCGAATGTTGTACTCGTTAAGTACTGCAATTGTGTCGTTGCATATAACGCAGAGTGCCTTGTTGTTTGACTCTGTGACAAAATAGTCTATGTTCCATTGTTCCTTAAAACCTCGACACTCAGAATCAATTTTTTGTTTTCTTCCTTGAGCTAACATTTTAACCAAAGCACGACAAATTTTCCTCAACAATAAGACAATATAAGACGATGGAACAATATTGACAGATCACTCGATACGTAGGCCTACTTTCATCTAGGCAGCGACGATCACAAATGACTCGCGCTTGTGCATAACGAAAGCGGTATCACGCGAGGAAAGAGATGCCAAGGTCCCTGAATAGCATGTCAGAGACGAGGCCGTTGTCAGCCAATTAACGCATGCACACACGCTTCAGAAACAACTCGCTGTTGAGGCTTGGGTTGTGACCTTCATCCATGGTTGTGAGTGTTGTGACTCAGCCGTTGAAAGCACCGATATGACGGAAGGACAGCAGTGATCATGTGTTTCTATTTTTCATCCGCGAGTCAAGTTTGAAATGCTTATCTTGTGCGCTTATCAATTAGCGTCGTCTTGCATTTGTTTCAGCTCTAGATTTGTCAAGCGTGGTAAAAGGGGTATAACGTATATTTGATTTTGTATGATTTCGGCACGGCCTGTCTTTCGACATTGTTTTTATACGTTTGAAGGAGAGCTCGGAGGGCCGGATTAAAACCCTTCGCTGGCCGTACTTTGGAGGCCCCTGCTCTAGAGACTTAACAGAGAAGGAATGACGGAGAAAAGAGAGGGAAAGAACATGCTAGAAGACATAATGGAGCAAGTGCATTGCTTGATCTCTCTGGAGGGCTGGACGATCAATTGGAACCATCAGCTGCATCATCAAAGCCATCATGGGATTGTGTGAATGATCAGTGCCATGAAATATTTGCAAAATATAGCAGCCTTCAGAAGGAGCACAATCAGCTTGCTGAAACGCTCAAGACAATTGAAGCAGAATGCCAAGCACTTAGAGAAGAAAACCAGGTGCTAATGGTAAACAGCTTAAGTTTTGATGAAGCAGGTGTTCAATATGATGATGAGAAAGTAAAAAATCTGATAGGATTACTTAGTGTTGCAAACCTAGTGGTGATTTTTTACTGTAATTTTGCCACATCTGAAGCTTGACTGTAGCTTGCCACCATGTCAACAATTTCTGGCTCTCATGCAAATGAGGAGCAACTGTAATCTTGCATTCCTTGGTTATA
>WIPJ01002411.1:125001-138727 GCA_018155075.1 Cassiopea andromeda | reverse complement strand
CCCCTCGAATAAGCCACCACCCAAGCACGTGACTATAGCTATTTGAGACTTTATTAATGCCTTATAGAGTTACGAAAGAAAAAACAGTCATTAATTTGCGAAAAATTGCATGTCCTTTAAAAAAACACCCTACTGGTTCCGTTTGTAGCATCAAAAAGTAGCTTATTGGTAGAACAATTTCAAATGGAATATGAACAACTACCAGAAACGTTTTTGAAGCTCCCCTCCTCGAATAAGCCCTCATGCAATGCAAAAACCTAAAAAATTAATAAACACACAGGGGGCTTTTTCGAGGGTTCACGGTAGATCCGTTCGAGAATTTGTAAATCCTATTCCTAATTGCGCCCCCGCCTGCATAAAGTGTGCCCCCGCAAAGGAAACCAGGTTTTTTCAACTATCTACATGTTAAGTACATACAATTTTACAATTTCCTCAAAAATGCCATATTGGTTTACTTCTATAAAATGAAAAGAGTTGAGCTTGAAGAATAGGTGGTTTGGCCGAGGATGGTTGGCCCTTACTGGACTCTAGCTAGTAGATTTCCTGGGGATGTAGAGCAGAAAGATTTGTTTTCGTGGAATGCGAGTGTAGCACTGACGTCTTATTGGCAGCTGCAGTCACCTAGCGACAATCAACCGAATTATGGCAATAAGGAACGAAACATAGAGGATAAAATTCCAATGCAGTCAGTATTGCTTGATAAAACAAATGAAACCAAAAGATTGAAGCTACATGGCCACGAATCTAAAAAGATGGAACCAAGATAGTGTATAAGATAAACACGTTTTTCATAAGAAAGTTTATTTCGGTCCTATTATTGACACTTTCTTAACATTTTCACGATGCTAGTATCAAAACTTTCTGAGATACTTCTTAAATTCCAATAATTTGTACATGCACATTAATGGAAAGTGAAAAAGCTCCATGTGCACTTGAAATAATGATACATCCTAGTAAACAACAGAAGTCAAACTGTTGGAGAGCAGCCTGTGTACATAACATTTTCTATTCGAGTTTTCAGTACATCTAACTTACAAAACTACCTTTGGTCTCAAAAATCCAGTACTGAACTTTCTTGGCTTTTTTGGCAGTCGAACTCGTTTTTATAAAGAAGTGTTTGTTGCGACAATTAAGCGATAAATGTGAAAGAAATCTCAACTCACAGTGGAATTATTCCTTAAGGCCTGTTTATATGTGGTGGGCTGGCCCACCTAAGTGAGCTGTCCCACTCAGGTGAGGTCGATTCCACTGGTGTTTACATGAAAGGAATGCCATTCCACTCAGGTGGGATAGTCTCCTCTCTACGTTTTGGAAACAAGAAATTTCTTCATTTCCATTCGCTTATTTTGTGTTTTAAGTCGAGTTCGAGTTTCTCGCCCATTGTCAATTAAGAGATCATAAGCTGCTTCGGCGCCAAACATGTTTGCACATGCGCGGAACAGTGACTTTCAACTCACCTGAGTGAGGCAGCCCACCTGATCGAGTATACATGGATAATGTGCATCCTATCTGACGCGGATCCCACTGACTTTTCTCACAGATCTCACCAATGTGGGCTGGCTCACTACTCATGTAAACGCATAGGTGAATTTGCATAGAATCATTAAGGACAAGTCGATCTCACTGAAATGAGACTGCTCACTCATGTGGGACGGCCCACCTCATGTAAAGAGGCCCTTAGAGTCCAAATGAAACATTGTTTATGAAAAATGGTCACTGATATTACAGCTATTAAAACTTGGGCATTAAAGCAGATATATTATTCGCATTAGCTAAGAAGCAAGAATAAATACTCTAGTCAAAAAATAAACCTAAAAACTCTTTCAAAAGTGATAATCTAAATGCGTAACTGTAGAGCAGCCGTGGCCTAGTGGTAATACACTCAACTCAGACCAATGTGGTCCTGGGTTCGAGGCCCACCGCAGGCCATTGACAACGTCAGGAAGGGCATCCGGTCCTAAATGCTCGCGCCAGAACTAAAAGTCCTCTCAGAGGCACCCCCAAGCCCCAAGGAATTGGGGGAAACGGAGGTTAAATCGAGTATAATCTAATGCTTGACTGTAAGGCACCTTATATTTATATATTGGATATTATTACTGGAAATAATTTATGCTCATATATTCTAAATATTTGATGTTTTATTGCAATTCCATCACGATAGACTTTCACTACAGAATGAATTAGACAAATGTCTAATGATCAATTCAGTTCTTTCCCATAAGGCGAGCATATGATGGACAGATGAGTCAATTTGACCGCCATTCTGGTTCTATTTAAATTAGGTTTTTGCATCGCATATATCTGACTTGAAGTACTAGCAAGCAATATTCAATTAAATTTTCCTTCTATTTATGCAATGGCGCTTAAAACCTAAGGGTATAAAGCTAAGAATTTAGAAAAATTACATATCTTAAAGATTCACCAAAATATTTAGCAGAACGTTCTCAAGGCGTCTTGTTAACAATATTGCACTCACGAGTTAAGATCATTAGGTTTCTCTTTCTTATCTCAATTCATCGTTGACCTCAAATAGACTTGTGGGAATTGCGACCAAAAGATCGATCTGTGCGAAGAATTACATTGGCAAGAACTCATTGCATAATGCTGCGCCCTCACACACAGTAGAAACTCGTATAAAAAACCTGTTTTTATAAGAACCTTGAGGCTGAAATTTCATTGGTTGAGCACCCTAAATAAGAACCCCAAGAGGCTAAAATGGGAATGGTGCTTTTATAATAGGTGTCGTGTTGTTTCAATCAAAAATTTAAGAGTAGAGACTCTCCATAGAACAGATAATAAGATTACTAAACAACAACTCTGACTTTCAAGTGTTATCAAGAATCATCAAGAATTCTTGTGCTCAAAACACTGTTCATGTGTTCAAGGCATGTGCTGTATATAGGAATCTTGTTGAGAGCCTTACAGACTGGAATTAAGAATACTACACCATTAACTATTTAACTTCCTTGAATTAACATCTCAGTTGAACAGGAATGACAGAAAAAAATGAAATGGGAGCTACCCGTTATCTCAACTATAGTGTGATCGATGTATCCTTGCTCGCTTGGGGGCAACGCCCTATTCTTAAAAATAGGTGGGGCCTACAATACCCTCAGCCCCACGGTTCTGCATCCCATGTTCAAAATGCCATTATCACATTAAAAAGAGAATGACATCAAGACATCCACGAAAGAAGTGACTCTTCAGTTCGTCGTTCAAGGGATCTTTGTATATGTTCTCGATTATATTTCCGTTTTTCAGAAGAAGTTTTTATATTCCGTTTTTCATGAAAAAGTTTTTATTAAGTTTTTAGTGACATTGGCAAGGGCATGGTGTTTTCTCTTCCTCTTTCCTAAGCATTAGGCCTTTACAAAAGGTCTTTTTTTAACATAAAACTAGGGGGCATTTGCCCACCCAGTTGTCGTGCTTGGCCCTCCAGCTACAATATTTTAAAGGCTTTTTCCCTCAGTAGATGGTCCTTTTTGTTTTTGATGTTGTAATACATGAAGAAAAGTCTATCGAAGGCTCCCACATGCAGTTCGTTTAACTTGATCTGCCAATTTTTTATCTAGAAAGAGAGCTTCTCTACATTCAAAAGGTGCATTTCCTTAAGATCCAAAGGATGGGTCTAGAAATTTTCCGGGGGGCAAATCCCCTTAACTCCAATCCTTCGCTCCCTCTTCTTAACAGCTGCTGGTGGCCATGTATTTGGGCCCACTTCCACTTCATTTAACTACATAGTCCTGAGCATCTAATGCAAAACTTGAGGTCCCAGTGATGGCGCCAGAAAATAAATGCTGGGGGGCTAGAGCTGTCAAAGTGACGACAGTGAGCGGTGTCCAAGAATCTTTGCAGACAATGCCTATAGCATTCCCTAAGAAGACCTAAAAAAGGTCACGGATTTTATGATGTCCCGACGGCGCATGGAAATTTAGGTGCCGATGGGGGGCTAGCAAAATTTTTGGGGGCTACAGCCCCCAAGCCCCCCGTTAGC
The DNA here is from genome assembly GCA_018155075.1 of Cassiopea andromeda. Lineage (NCBI taxonomy): Eukaryota > Metazoa > Cnidaria > Scyphozoa > Rhizostomeae > Cassiopeidae > Cassiopea > Cassiopea andromeda. The sequence goes on along the minus strand of WIPJ01002411.1, from coordinate 134,733 downwards.
CCCATCCCTGCCTGACATATATTAAGAGAGTTTTCAAAAATATGATGTATACTTTTATAGTTGAATTACTTTGTATCAACACACAGTTGAAATGAAGCCAGATGAGGTCAACAGTCTTCAGCTTATCCAGGCCTCATTGATTACAAGAGGCCCTATTTTTTGGCGTAGCACTGATGGTCTACTCAATAAACATTGCATCTGTTACGATGTCTGTTGTACCCATAATTCAATCCTTTGTTTCTGTCTATGAAAACAGAAGCAATAAGAAAAGACCGATAACAGAGGAACGTGCTCATCACGAAATGCTTGTTGCAATAAACGGCTTAGAATTTGCCCATTGCGACAGTTTAGCTATGGCCAGTATGGCAAACTAATGGAGGAATTTTAAGCGTTACGATGTTTGGCACTTCACTAGGAGATCTGAAGATATTAAGTCGTCACTTTTATTTCAAAATCTATTGACAAAATCACAAAGCAAAGTCCAGAATTGCCATTTACGGTGCAACAACTATCAAGCAGATTTGCTACATTTTTTATTCTCTTGCTATGTTAGGTGCAAATTGTTTAATAGTTTACGATTTCTTAAATCTAAGATAAAAGTGTTTTCAAATTGAAAAGGTTTTTAGCAATTAGACTTATAGTAAAATATATTACAAAATGTGCCTACTGATGCCTGGTGGCCAAAAAATGTGTCTGGGAACCAGGTTCCCAGGATTTATCGAGGTCTGAAGCTCAACACTTCTAGATATTTGGACTTTACTTCATCCATAAATAATCGCCCAGTATGTCTTATCTGCTTACCATAAAGACAATAATAATAAACACACACCTTAAATACCTGTTCCTGGCTATTCAAATCTAACTTTTTTCAAGCAAAAACCATCTGTTTTTGATCTAGTTTAGAACACATCAATTTGAATTTTCGGGTCCACATTTAAACCCCTATGGTATTTAAAGCTAAGTAGCAAAAAACTAGAGACACTTGATAATCAAATACAGAAATTAAAAATGAACTCTGGTAAAAAATCGAAATATAGCTTTTCTTTCACTAAATGAATCAGGTCTAGCCTATTTTCTAATGTATAAAAAACATTTGCAAAACAAAAACTAGCTACGTTAAAACTGGCTAATTAATGTGGGAAATCAACGAAAGATAAATGTGAAAAGAAATCTAAAAATTTGAGATGATGGGAACATTGCACAAATTCCTCAAATCAACTTTTTCCAAGGAAGTAATGAAAGGTAAGCCAATAAAAGACATAAAACTGGACTTTCAATTTTATCATTAATTTTCTTTTAAAATTTATAATCCACCTCACTTTTTCAAGCAAAAACCACCTGTTTCTTATCTAGTCTAGAAAACATCGATTTGAACTTTAGGGTTCTTATTAAACCCACATGGTATTTCACGCCAATTAGAAAAAAACTAGGGCCACTTGATCATGAAATACAGAAAGAAGTAATCAAAGACAAGCCAAAAAGGCATAAAACTGGACTTTCAATTTTATCATTAATTTTATTCTAAAATTCATCATCCACCCCACTTTGAAAACTTAGTATATTCCATTCACATTACTCATAAAAAAGATACTCATCTGTAGACAATCGATGAATGCTTTCCAAGATAAGAAGATTCCAAATAGAAGTAATTTGGTTGGAGCTACGGCATTATAGGTAGAAGTTTCCCCTACCCCCTCCCTATTACTACCAGATCTGGACACAGCTACTACAATCCCATAAAAACATTGAAAAAAAGCTGAAATATCCCCAAAAATCTTTTAGGCAGCAATAAACATCTATAATTTTGTAAAAATTTTGATATTGTATTCAACTCTGTGTTTGGCACCTGCTATTTTAGCGATAAATTATAGAGACAATTAATAGAATGAATAAAATTTTGCTTAGAGGCATTTGATGATTACTACAAACTATTGTGGAGAGACATTAAAGTAAAGGTAGTAACATTCATTGTAAAAGTAAAGGTAGTCCCGTATACTTTCGTACGTAGGGGAGTGCCTGTTAGAGAGGACACTTATGCTGAGCCATCGGCATGTGAGGTAGGGTGGCCAGTTCCTTTCTTCGCCGCCTTTATCTCCCTAGTGTTCCCAGTGGGTATCCATCTGTTGCTGGGTGAACAGTGAGCGAGCGTTCAGACGGGGCATCGAGCCGGGCTTGAACCATACACCTTCCGCATGGGAGGCATGCGCTCTAACGACTATGCTACCTCGCTCATGGTAAACGTTAGAAAAAGGGTTCTTTTCTCGTATGTGCTGTAACTTTGCTCATCCAAGTTTTGATGTCGTCCTAACATTAAAAACAAGCTTAGCTCTCTATTTGTGTAACTTCTCTTTCTGCTGGAAACTGCAGGTTTTGTAACATTATGAAACTGGCTGGTCAGACGTACCTTTGTAGCTCCACACGGATCTTTCCCCGACCTATTGGTTGTTAGTCTATATGCATTAATTGTTATCCCCAATGGCACTTGCTTATAATAATAGAATCCAGAATTGTTTTAGGTCATTTTAAAACCAACATTTCTCGTGAAGAAACTATTGACATCCAATTTTACTTTAGAAAATAAGCGTAATCTAACCACAAGGTCTTTCCCTTTTACTTTCATTACAGGACCCTTAAGATAACAGCTTAGCCATTAAACTCATAGGTTATCCTGTATAAATATTTGTGTTAAGAGGGTAGATATACCTGGCGTCACAATGCTGTCCTTCTCTATCTTGCAAAAACTCTTACTTCATTGTCTAAGTGCTCTATCACCAAGCATTATTACCGGGGATTCCCTTAGACCAGATCTTGTAATGGTTACTGATACTTCTCTTTATATTCTTTAGTTAACTGTTGGATTTGAATCCAATCTTCAAATTAATAGCGATCGAAAGAAAGCGAAGTACCACTCTCTCACATCTGACCTCACAACTACATTTTCTAACATTAAATTTATCAATCTCTCGATGAGTACTCTTGGACTTCTGGGTAAATCATCTGACTCCTTGTTATTATTTTTGGAAGATCTCAAATTTGACAAGCCTTCATCAAAATATATAATTAAGAAGATCATGAACATATCGATAAGATGTAGCTATTACATATTCTGTCCCAGAAAAAAGCTCTGGACCAACCCCGCATTATTAGAATTTTAGTCACTGCTTATTATCATTATTCCTTTTTTTTTGTTTTTCTTTTTCGTATATGCACAATTTGTAGAAGTATTAGTAGCAGTTGTTGTTTTACCCTTTTGTTGTATTTAACTTTGTTTTTTGACACGTAGAAATTGCAAATAGCCAACTATACACTACCTAGCATTAGAGAGGTGTATGATTGTATCGGAAGATATATTCAATTATACGAAGTTTGAAAAAAATACAATTATTGGCAAATCTACCAAAATTTATATTATTAGGAAAGTTATGAACATAGTCATTAGATGTACCTATTACGTTTTCTGCTGTCACAACAAAACATGGAAGAATTCTGACTTGTTGGACTTTTGATTTAGTTAATATCTACAACTGTCTTTCTTTCTACTATATTATCTTTGTTTTTCCCGTTGCTATCATAATCTTTTTCACGTTTTTACGTTCTAATACTAGTTTTGCAGATAGTCAGTTATACGCTACCTTAAACAGAGAGGTGTATGATTGTAATTTAGCAATATATTGAATTATATGAAGTTTTAAAATTATTATCGCAAATCTGCTATATTGGTTAATTGGTTGGTAAGACATAACTACGTAGTTCAACAAGGATCTTTCCTTGACCTATACGTAGCTAGTATATATACATTACTTGTTATCCCCAATGGCACTTACTTATCGCAAATCTCCTATATTGGTTAACTACCCTAGGTAAGGTATAACCAGTTTCCGAGCTGTTATTGTGACCAACACGTACTACAAGCCAGGGAAGACTTAACATGAAGATTATAACTCGGCTATCAGATGTCTCAAGTAATAAGCCTCAGTACTCCAAATAGATAAATTACAATCAACACCTGGTGTGAGCAAATAAAAATATTCAGCTTACATATCCAAATAAAACGCTTTCTCTTTTCTCGTTGATATCTCTCTAAAGCCAGGTGCTACATATTGAACTTATGGTAATCTGCGGTCATGTACATTGACTATTTCAGTGCTAGGCCTATTTCACTGATAAAAGACTGATTAGTGATCTTGTTGACTTAGCTTAGTTCTACATGTAAAAAGATGATCTTGTATATACAAAGTTGTTTTAAAATGTTATAGGAATTCATTCACATCTCAGCAGTTACGTCCTAGAAAACTGAGTACACTGCCTAGCACCACCTACAGCTTTTTTTTTATAGGCAAATGTTCAAAAGTATAAACAACAATATCATAGGACTACACGAACACAAAAGCGCTTTACTACACTACAAGGACGATACCACGGAGTGCAAGATGTCATGACAGCTCCGCAGCCATTGACATTTAGGACACGTAACTACACGAAAATCAAATAACAACTACGATAAACATACAAGCACTAATTACTAAAAATTACTAAAAAAACAATTTTTAGGTTTGCTTTATTTTGTTCGTGAGGCTAACTCTGAGCAGTCAAAATCGATATACATCTATAGCTAGGTAAGTTTGGTACGTCATGTACCTACAGCTTTTGTGGCCCCAGGGTATATGACGTAATGCATCGTCCTAAAACATTTCGCAATTTACTCCAAAATTTGCTCTTTGGCTATGAAATATTAAGTATAACATAGTTATAATAATCATCAAACTTTTTGGGTCCCTGATGTGTGCAATAGTGTTCCCAATCACAGTTATGCAAGCACTAATGCTGGAATAGAAGTTGTGCGATACATCATTTTTCATATAAATTGAAAACTTCCCTACGTTGAAAGCGTACTTAAAAAGTTTTTTCATTGAAAGCAACAATCAGAGCTAATTACATGATCTTCATTATGTAAGAAAACCTTTTCTGGCCCAGTATTAGAGCTGAAAGTCCAACGTAAGTTATGATTGTGGTCAACATGATAGGGTGCAATTTGCATAGCTTCTAGCCTATCTTCATACTTCTCATGATTTCGGCATGAAAACTTTTTCAGGCTCTCTTAACAAAATTTTCGCAGTTCCAATGTTTTGTACATTCAAATTAATCAATAGTATGAACTAAACTGTTGGAGAATCGAAGATTATTCTACAGAAAGATAATTAGAATTTAAAAATACATATGAACTCATTGACTCCCTTAAGTCTCAAAAGTCCAATGCTGAAATTCTCAACTTTCTGACTAATCGAGTAATATTATCCTACAAACAACTTTCTTTATAGAAAAACTTGTATATAATTTTAAGGAGTTCTAAAACTCCCATTTTCTCCAACCATTCGACATTCTGTAGGGCAAACATTCCATGAAGAGACATCGGTAAGATCAAGGCTTCAGATCTTACTTCTGCCCAACTCTTTCCCTAATATGTAGGTAGTACTTATCAACCTAAAGTTCCTGTCCAAGACCTCAAATATTCGAAAAAGCTGATCAAATTTCGCCACCATAAAAAGAAAGTCAGACGAATAATAATAAGCTTTGATAATAAGATAATAAAACACACTTAAAACAACAACTATTGATTACATATGAGGGTCTTTATACTGCAGCCTCTTTTATGACGAAAAAACCAAATGTAAACCATATGTCAAAATGTAAAGAATACCACTGGGAAGGAGCAATAACTATCAAAGGATAGCAGGTATTAGTTATTCTTATGGTCTAGGTTAGCATGCTTAAAATAGATTGAAAGAAAATCAATTATTGTTATAAAACGGTAAGAATACACGGAAGTGCTAACATTCTATACTCTTATCCATGCTGCTTCTAATTCTCGCTTCCCAGTGGCAATTTAAAAAGCTATGTCCTTATCCTACAATCTACAATTAACGTTGAGAGTCCTAAATGTATGACTGCGATAAAGCAGTCTCTTCATTCTTAAAACGGAAGCAATATCACTATAACATACGGATCATATAGCTACACATGTACTTAAATAAGTGTCTCTTCATAGTCTGTCTTTAAAAACGCGGCCTCTTATGAGGACCATACACAGGCGCCTTTGCCTCACTTTGACGTTTATCTCCAGCTTGATCACGAGGTTGTGCCTAAAGAATTAAAAGTTAACGTCTTACGCTTCTCAGAGGGTGACACACAATACTTGGGAACGCTGAAGAGCCAACTTCTCCATAATGATGTGGGTATGACCTAAAGCTTGCCTTCTTACGCTTAGTAAACAAATAGAAATCAAGGATGCCTCTATTGTACAATTAAATTAACTTTTCATCTGGCACGACAAAAATATGTATGACGTTACAAAAGGCAATTCCACGTGAAATGCTCACAAACTTGTCCATGAGAGGCTAGAAACTTCAACAACAAATATGTTGGCTGTATCTGAACGAAATTCTTTTCGGCAGATTGCGAAGAACATTTGGGGTCTTCACAAGATTCTTCTTTCTCTAAAGTCTTTAAGTCATACTTTAGAGAAGCGAAGCAATTCTGCGATAAATAGCCAAGGTAGCCCACTAGTCAGTGAAATGCTTAGGCGTGGAATAAAGATTTACTTATGATTGAGTACTCTATGATCTTCAGTTCACAAAAGACGAGAATATGCTACTCTAAACGACATGACATGTAGACTTCAGGCCCTTTTCCTAATTCAAGCATGTAACTGCCGCCGAACTACATGTGCCAATGCATTCAGCCTCTAACGTTGAGGTTAAATCTACGTAGTATAAAACAATTCTAGAGCTCTTAGGGGAAAAATGTCGGCAAATGGGCCTATATCAAATCCACGCAAAAGCAATGGAACCAGAAAGATCTACTCCAAACTGATGGACTCATTTGAAATATAGGCTGTTACTATGCTTGAAAATGCATCATAACAGGCCACCAGAATCTAATTGAATTCCATGACCCTTTAGCTAGATAAAAATTGACAAGAAAATGAAAGAAAATATCTAATAATAAATAATAACCATGAATTACTACTGAATAAAAAGCGGAAAGAATAAATAATTATGGTAGTGAATAGCATAATGAAATGAATGAATATAAATATAACAAAAATCGAAGTGCCCAGCATTGCAATTGTCCTTGAACTCAAGGTTCTATGATGCTATTATCAAAAATTTACTGTTAAAAATTACAGAAGGAACTCTGAACATTTACAAAAAAGGGGGTAATATGCAGGAACTGTCTCTACTAAAAGGTGGAGCTGACCTAATATTAAATGATATTACATAATAAAATAAAATATTAAGAACTGTGGTGAATAAAAACTGTCGTAAAAATGGTTCTTTAAAATAATGGCTTTCACGTAAATCTATTTAAGTCAAATTAACAGAAAAAACTAACACTTTAAAATCTAACATTCTGCTGGCGAACGAAAAAGGGGAAGGACTAATTGAAAATCAAATAGGGTAACATTAGACGATTAGGGTAACATTACAAGAGTAGCATATATAGTATTGGCTTGATTAAAAAAGGATTGCAATTTGGAAAAAAGAATGGAAAAAAACAAAGAAAACAAAAATGAAACAGAAATATTGGTTCCAAAGATCCATTAAGGGTGTGTGCTGGAGATATAAAAACACATTAAGAAATAATGTGCAACCATCTTAAGAAGAGAATTATTAAAGAACTAATAAAGCTGGTGCGTTAATGGGGAGACAAATATAGGCTTCCTTTAATGAAGAAGTACAGGCAGAAAATAGAAAGAAAGGTCATTGTAGAAATTAAAAACTGAATATAATAAATAAATAACAAAATAATAAGCAAAAACAAATGAACCACAAACAAAAGCCTAAATTAGGCTACAAAGAAAATTATGCAAATTATGAAAATTAAGCAAATTATGAAAATTATGCAAACTATGAAAATTATGCAAACTATGAAAATTATGCAAACTATGAAAATTATGCAAATTAAGGAACATCAAATGCAAATTCAAAATACTGTTGCCATAAGCTTTTTGGCCCAATATTTGAAAAAATACATGAACGAACATCTTCGACAAAAAAATCCCTATGAATTAAGAGTAAGTATTAAAGTATTCAAGATGTGAAAAACTAGAAATATCATTCCCTTTGTAAACATAGCTAAGTACTAAAAAGTATAACAGCAGAATTGCCAATGAGTGGCAGAAAAGAGGAATTACAAATTAAATAATAGAGAAAAATAGCAAATATCTAATATTTCAAAGTAAAACTTAGTTAAAACAAAAACGAGAAATAGAGAGAACAAATGACAAAAATAAAAAAAATGGCTTATTCGAATAGCATGAAATTATCCACTCCAAGAAAACATCAATCTTAAATTAGCTTGAAGGAAATACAAGAGGGGAAACTGTAAGTGTTTTTGGTACTTTGTTTGCTACGATATAAATGACGGCTGCTACAGCACAGCAATGCCTCATAACTAAATTACTTGAAGATTTGTCCAACTGATAGGTTTTAATATGTATTAATTAACATCAATACCAGTTTAGGATAAAGTTAGCATTAGTTTTCAATAGAAAAAAGACCCCATCCTACAATATACGTTTGTGTTAATTAGTTCAAGTTGAACTATATATCACATTGAGGTTTACTCTCGCCTGCTATCTTGCTCTCATGGGAGCGCTTACAATTAAGAGTTACTGAAGATCTATGCAGAAGGAGAACAATGACAGAAGGAACTCTTAGGTATCTGGTAGGGGTTTTTCCTTGCGCTCCTGAAGTTTGCATAGCTAGGGATATATCCTACGTTATGAAGACCTTATAAAACAGGCAGTACCTACTAGCGTAAAAGTATGGTAGCAGTATTTGGCGAAACTTCGAGTTTCTTATTGCAAATAATACTTACACTTGGTGATGTATACAAAATTGGCCTGGAGAAGTGTTGTGGCTTGATGCTGCTGGTCGTTTGAGTGACTGAGTACATCCAATTCATGCCGGAAGTAGCCTATTACGGAGAGAAAGACGTAGTTAGAGCAATACCGATTCATACATCAGAAACTATTTGAGTATTACGCTGCTGATACTAAATATCATTCTATACGAGAATGGAGTTGATTTTGGCAACAAGTAATTGCTATTGAACAAACGAGCAAAACCAACTGCCAACTGAATACAGAATGGTAAAGTAAAACAGTACAAGAATTTTACAGCTAACTAGGACGGAGCTTGATTCAGTAAATTACAAAATATGTGAAGAACTGCAAACATATAGTTTACATACAGCTGAAGCTTGAGCTGTAGCTTGTTGCTGTCCAGCTACTTGCTGTCCACTGACTTGCTGCTGTATTCCTGGCTGCTGTCCCACTGTTGCATTTGGCTGTTGCAGACCTGATATAAGCGAAGAAAGCACAAAATTTCTATACGTTTAAATGCATTGCAGAAGGCTGTCATCTAATGCGGCCGATACTTACATTGGTCTGCAAATTGTGCATTCGCATTGTGCGCCCTTCAATCAAATCCTAATTTCAAATCTGATATTTTTGATATATACAAAGAATATTAGAAAAAATAAATAAACACTTGGCATATCTTCAAAAATACCATGACTTTTGGGAAGGAAAATAGGAAATGGGGTTGTAAATAGTCTATTAATATTGCCAAAAGCACAAAATAGTACAATAGATCTCGCTCGGACCAGCCTCCTCAAGTTCCCTCTTCTCTACAACCCCCCCCCCCACATCTCTCACCTGTCTCCTTT
>WIPJ01002411.1:95625-115922 GCA_018155075.1 Cassiopea andromeda | reverse complement strand
TACCCCCCCCCCCCCCCCGATCTGACATTGCTGTTTAATGTGGGAGAAGTACAAACAACTAACCATACTTTCATTTCTGAAGAGAGTAATTTTGTGGTAAGATGCAGGGGGAACTTGCCCTACAGTTATAACTTGGTCCAATTTCCCCCTAGTAAATGTCACAGTGTATGCCACAGTTAAATGGTTCTTTTAAAACAGAGCATGAGTTCCAAAGCAAGATGCTCTGAAAAATAAAAAAAAGCCTCTCAAGTCTGAATTTATTTTTCTCTGATGGGGTAGATAAATATGCCTATCCTAATAAGGTGAACAAATACTTACTCATAGCATCATGAACACTATACTCAATGGCAGCCCTTCCATATAAAGTATACAAAGGTAATTTCTTCACCTGTAGGTGGACCTCTCCTTGAATCTGGTCCCAGATGTGAATCTTTGTCCCTAAATTCATCCCTTCCATATAAATCTGGTCTGTGTTGGCCTTTCTCAAAATTATCCCAGGGCTACAAAGCAGAGATAAGTCTCCATAAATTACATTTAACTTTAAATATTAAGTACGGCAGCAGTTGCTGATGTTGTTGGCTGAGAGAACCATGAAAGCCTCATATTTAAAAATGGATTTCCATGAGAGTCTTACAATTGGGCATTGGTGTTACATGGGACCACATAATCTTCTAACCCGACACTAATGTAGCCAATCAGGGTATATAAACACTAAGACTACACTAGTGGTAGCTATGGAAAGCCTTGCTGGAGGTGTTCACTATTTTGCAATGCTTTAAAGAAAATCTGCTAAGATTTGTCTGCTAGCCAGAGAGCCAGATGCAGTCTTGAAATGAGCCATATGTGGCTTGCAAGCCATATGTTCCCTACTGCTAATGTACAGGAACATGTTAAACTTTGAAGATGAAATACAGTACTATGGAACTGAGAGAAACATTAAGTGAGAAGAGAGGAGGGATGGACAGCAGAAAGAATGAGAGATAAAAGAAAAGGAGACAATGGAAAGTAAAAACTGGAGCATACAGTAACAGAAACTCCAGGAGAGGATTATACATCACATAATAATCATATTTTACAAAAAATCTAGATAAAGGAAAGCGTTCAATAGAAGGCAACTACCGGCAATTTATCACTTGCCACTCCTGCGTAAACTGCCACCAACTTTGACTTAGTATGATGTAAAAAGTACACATAATACTTGTGGCACTCTATTAGAGACAGCCCCCCCCACTATCTATGGCCAGCCACTTGCTCTAATACTTGTAAGCTCTGGTAAAGAAATGAAAGTAACTACCTGTCTCTGTGGGTCTCTTGAGCGATCTCTATCACCTTGAAAGTAGGGTGGAGGGTTCCCTCCAAATTCTTGAGAATTACGGGATCTGATTTCTGATTTTTGAGGTTGAGCATTGCCCATACCTCTGCTAAGCTGTTCCCTATCAAAATCTCTTCTTTTATCTTCATCCCATATTGGTCTACTATGCCTTCTTCCACCATCTGCTGGTGGCTCTTTATACATAGAATCTTCCATAGATCTAGACCCATCTTCCCACATGGGCCTTTCATTCACAAATGACTGCTCTGGTGACTTTTGGCGTTGTGGTGTGAAGTGACGTCCTGGTGAAGGGCCTTGATCAAATGTATGGTGACGACTTGGACTAACATGCCGGTTAGAATCTCTTTCAGGTAATTGCTTTTGGTCAGAAAATGATCTTCTTTGGAACTGTCTTTCTGGCTTGTCAAATTTTTCATTTTGTGACCCTTCATGCACTGGCTCCATTTTCTCAATATCTTGAGGTGCAGGAAATCTTGGCCCTGGATGTCTCTGTCCACGGAAATCTGGGTTTCTTCCTCTGAAATGAGGCTCACGTGGGCCTCTTATGTTGTTATTTGGTGAATTACCTTGAAATCTTGGTCTTTCTGGTCTAAATTCCCCTCTCATATTCCCCATCAGTCTTGGGCCCCTTGCTTCAAATTGGTCAGGAGTATGTGGAAGCATCATTAAAGGCTCTGGAGGCCTAGAATTAGGAGACTGCATAAATCCTCGTGGGGGAACAGGTCCAGTTGCACCTCTAGGGTTCAACATCCTTGGTACTCCCCTACCTCGTGGGCCATCTGATGGACCATCTTGTGTATGAACACTGGTGTTTGCAGCATCCATATCAAAACTATTTCTTGGGGGTCGAAATCTTGGATGGCCAGGTGGAAATCTAGGAGAAAACCCTTGTGGATTTACTGGTCTATGTTGCGGCCTAGTGGCTGGTGAGCTTGCTGACAGTCCTCCTGTTTTCTGTGGTGAAGATAAAGTCGAAGTTCCAGGGGCAGAAGTTGGAGCTGGCTTGCTAGATTTAACAGAATCAGGCCCTAATTTTGGGTCGTCCTTTGTGCTTGTGCTACTTGAGACAGCTGCCCTCTGTGGGACCTGCAATGAAATAATAGCAAATAGAACCCTATAGAAACCAAAGCCAAACTCTAAAGAAATTAAAGGTAGCACCATAAGCAAGCAACTTATCCTATAACACTCATCTAGCTACTTGTGCAAAGCAAAGAACCCTCAGTAACAAGCATCTTGCTTACACTAGCTGCTTTATGTCTCTCCCAAGATTACAGGATCTTATCTAATACTAAGGACTAATTGAATATTACATCTAGTGGTAAAATGCCATACCTTACAGCAGACCTGATATCTCTTCAGTCAGTGCAGTATATTGCTGTAAGTTTTACCTCTGCTTATAATGATTTATGAGGAAAGCAATTCCTACTTTTTGCTTTCATTACTATCTTCCCTGGTGCACAACCCTTTTCAAGTTAAAAGCAATATTGCAACCACCATCTTGCAATTGCAATTTTAGGATACTTAGATAAACTACAGAAAGTGTTGATACCTTCACTTCACAACAAAGTTAAAATACAATGCCATTAGTAAGCATTTTGCATAACAATAATTAAGGAGCACAGATCTTCCAGCTTTAGGATTGTGTCTGCAGTTTACAATATTTCCTCTCACTTCAATATTGTCTTGCATGTGCATAGGGACTATCCATGAAGGATTCACACCTTAAGGGGTTGGCAAGGATGGAAACAACGTGGATAGAGGGTGTTTGGTTGTAAGTTGATATCATTCACAGAGACTTTTCATTTTATGATTATAGTTGTCTTAATTGGGGGAGGATTTGGAAATTGTTTTACTATTATTCCCTTTCATTGAAGATTGAAAAATAAAAGACAAAATCATTATATATCTCTTTTTCAAAATGCTCTTATTGCATTTAAATCTAATGCAGTTCTTTAATTGTCTTCTAACTCAAATAAAATATTGCAGGAGATATATGCTTTACTTGTCAGCACACAGATGAGAGTATACAAACCCCATATGTTAAGCACAAACCCATCCATTCAATTAATGAAAGCTCAATATACATGAGCTGCAATCTACTCTACAGAAACACTTCTAATAAATAAATCTATGCAAATAACATTTCTTACTGGCACCTGAGACTCCTGTCCTCCTAGAAGAGTTGTTGCAAGACGACCTGGAGAGCTAAAAGAAATCCTCATTGTTCCACCATTGATTTTAGCACCATCCAACTTCTTCCACAGCATTTCTGCATCTTCTGCTGTCTTACAATCAATCAGTGCATACTTACATTCTTTCCTTGTAACATCATCCAGGGGTATCTGATGCAAGAAATTATCAAACAATTCTTCATGAATATCTCTATATATACTAGTGTATTCATCTGAAAACTAACCCTAACATATCTTTTTGATGATGTTGAATGCATAGATTCTAAACATTTCACAGGATAGAATTTTTTTATTTTAAAGATCAACCAAATACAGATATTTCTTGCATGTGGCCCTTGAAGGACTTGATCTAGTAACAATCATTTCTTATATTTAAAAGTGTGAATTACGTTCTTTATAAATAAAAAAATTGTGACTCCAAACTGTTAATTTGCATGAAGCGGTAACAATATTCTTCTGACAGTACGTAAATAATCTGTTGGTACTAAAGAACTTTACCACAGCATGAAAAAGTGGCAACATACTTAAAAGCTTTTTCATCTAACACTCTGAGTGTCAGGCAAAAAAAGCTTTAAAGTATGTTGCCGCTTTTTCATGCTGTGGTAAAATATTCTTCTGGTTGTGCAAAAACAGAGTGAAATGCAGTTCATAACAATGCCCAGCTCTTCTGATTTCAAATTACCTACTTTTCAAAAACCAGATGCTACAAGCTGGATTTCCTAAATGTCATAAATCCTACAGACAATATTACTACCACCATCACTATCATTAAGAACCTAATGCCAACATCAATAATACACTACCAACATCAGCACTCCAGCAGCACTAAAATTAGCACTACACCCCCAACATCAGCAATCCACCTGTGATGCTCCACTACCAATGTTTTAGGATTATAGGATATTCATCTATATCCAAGAAATGAGAAATTTCCAGGTTAAATAAAGAGAACTATATAAATCAAATACAGATGGTAATCAGTAACTAACTACCTTGCAAAATGGCACTTGGCAATGTTCGTTAACAAGCTCCTCAATCTGCTCACTTTTAGTACTCGGAGGGAATTGAGTAACAAAGAGAGTCTGTGACTGTAGATCATAATACTCATTAAGTCCTGGATTGGCTTGCTCTACCCTTAGATTCTTTGAAACTGTTGCTAGCATAGTAACTGCCTTATCAACTGCAGCTTTGTATGTATACTCAACAAACCCATAGCCTTTACTCTGACCTGTTGCTTCACTACGAACAAGCACAATTCTCTCAATATCCCCAACAGCTTTTACCATGTTTCTAAACTGCATGGCTGTATAAAAGTATGGAATATTGCCAACAAAGAAGATGAATTCACTTTGTGAATATCCTGCTTGTACAGGCTTGCCTTTGAAACTTTTTCCCTTTAGGAATAATAAAGCCTTTGATGCCTCCTCTTTGGATGAAAACAGCACATGTGCTAGAAGTAAAACATTTAAATAAATCAAATGCTTCAAGAACCTAGACTTGGGATGCCCATTCTCCATTCTACAGAAGTTTAAAACAATGAAGAATAGGGAAAATGTTTTTGCATATCTACCTGATCAAGTATACCAAAATAACATGCATATTAACAAATATTGATGTCAAAGAGGAAATGAGCAATAAAGATAACAAGAAACTCACCATTACATGTGTCACTAATGTAGATGTACACCACATTGAAGGCTTGCAACAACATCTGAGATATTTCCTGAAAATAGGAAAGCCAGAAAAGGTAAGACAATGTTTCATTCTAATCACAAAATGCATGAACACTAGTGAACTAGTATAGAACCTTTTTGTATGCTGAACATACTACACTTACTACCACATGTGGTTGAGATCCATTTATTCTGTAGCAGGCATCAAAAATATAAGGTTTGCTGCTGAGTAACATTACTACAACTGCCAACTCTCCACGTTTTTCTGCGAGACTCATGATTTTGAGGGCTACCTCCCCACATAGTGATTTTTATAATTTTTCTTCCAGTTTTATAGACATCATCTAACAGAAATCAATAGATCTCTCACTACTATTTCATTTGTTTTCTGACATCTTGTTTGATTTTGCTCAATCTATTTGAAAAGTTTTCCAAAGGATACATTGACTTTACACAATGACAAAAATTTTTTGCTAGTGCTTACTGATTAACAAAGGAACACTAAAACTTATTTTCAAGATACTTCTCACAATCATTTTTGGTAAAAACTGTATGCTAAGCATAAAACTTAATCAGATTCATCCATTCCCTTAAAAAAATTGCTGTGATGTCTCAGATTTTGACCAAACTTCCCTGGTTTTCTATAAGAGACATCATAAATCTCTAGGCATTAAAACATTTTGGTTGATATATCTGTATTACACTAAGTTTCTACAAAATAAATTGCTTATATGAAGCCAACTGCTTTCTTTTCTCTTAACTGAGAACACATTCTGTATGCAATATTTGAAAGCTTCCACAAGTCATCATAGACTGATGTTTATCCAAAAAAGGACTACCTGAAAATCTTTTAAACCCTCCCAAACCCATACACCCCAACTTGTACCTCTTTAGGCTTATTTTGACTTCCAACAATGCACAATTTTCAGTAATACAGTAGACTCTGGTTATAGTCATCCTGCCTATAGTCACACACTAATTCCATTTCCCAAATCTCGATTTGGTCAAAACCTTATAAATGCACTCTGCTTACAGTCACTACTTTTTCACACTCCACTTACACTCACTACTTTTTCCTTCTCCAAGCAGCAAAACACCCCTTTTATAGTCACATCTGAGGACAAAATTGCTGAATTGTTGTAATAGTATCTTTGGAAAAGAATTCTCTTAGTCATATTCTCTTTTTATGTGGATTTCCCATTGATGCAGTTAATGTCAATATGAGTTCATCAGCCTCTGCAATTGAAACAACCTTTGCCTTTTAACAGCCATTTGTTTCTGTTCAGGGTGGCCACTCAAATTTTGCAATGAAATTCCAGGAGTTTTCCAGGAGTTTCTGAGATGTTTTCCAGGAGCTTTATTGCAGGAACAGACTGCTCTTTGATGCTAACAATATGTTTCATACTAGTTTTTGATCTATTTCAATTGAGCATAGAATCAACAAAGTAGAGCAGAAATCACCTTTGCCTCCTAAAAGCCATTTGTTTCTGTTCTCCCCACTTTTGCAAACACATTTGCCCATCTTCCAGCAGCTGGCTGCTACATGCTGAATGTTATGGTGTACCTGTTTAACTATTCATAGCTTCTTATCATTCCATTTAAGTAGCTTATACTAAATTTCATGGTACACTTCTATTGAAAAGTATTATCAAATTCTTGTTAGTTTTCCCAATTAATGTCACTCCATTCACTTATTTCAGTCAGTCTTGCACACAAATTTTTGCATAAAATCATTGCCTGTATTAACCAGTGGGGTGTCTCTGATTAAAATTTGTCTGGAAACAGTTTCTGTACCACTATAGCACTGTCATAAAAGTTTTCTACTATCTACCTATATATTTTTGGCAACTCCGCTTAAAATCAAACTTTTCCTTAAAACGTTCGGTATGACTATAACCGGAGTCGACTGTATATCCTAAGTACCACTACAAACAATAACATAAAGATTAACTTTTATTAAAGTTTAAGGTCCAGTGCAAGGTATACCAAAATAATGATTTTGGCCTTCTTGTTGCATCTGGTAGTCAGCGAATGGCTTGCAAGTCCATGCGTAACAACTAAATGTAGCATAGCAGCACAGTTTTTATTCCATAAAACCGGATGAGAAATTTGACACATAATCATGTAATTTTAATCTTCGGTTGGTTCTATCCAGTGACATACCAGGGTGCATTGCTTACATGCCGTACAACGTCGTAAGGCATGTATTCTTAGAAGTTTAACTTAGCACTTATTCAATTACAGTATCGCAGCAATGTGCCTATAGATACTGTATAAGAAACTGTAATTACTATATTTTATACCTTATCAGACGTTCCAGGAGGAATTCCTACTATCTGAATCCGTCTCCGGTTGTAAAAAGCATTCCTCGATTCCTGAATAACCACTTTCTTGTCACTCTCTTTGGGTAGTGGAAGCTTGCTTGACAAAACTCCTAATGGTCCTTTCACATGGTCAAGAACAACACCTTTAGTGGCAATTTTATTAGTAGCTCCTTTTCCAGTCACTACCATGATGAAATTGGTTGAATCAACGGTAACTAGAGTATCACCTGCATCATTTTAGCACAAAATCGAAAGACGACGTGATTGCACTTGAGACCAGGACACCACACGCTTGACTCATTCTCGCTACCAAATTGAGGCTGAATAAAAATGTCCATGAAAGATTGCAGAAAGAGGCAGCGCCTGGAGAGGAAGCTGCCCAAAATAAGTGGTGCAGTCATGGGCGTAAAAATGCTAAGTATAACGCTAAGTTTTAAGTAAACCAGGGGTGGAGCCAAGGCTTCCGAGGGGGGCTAAGATACGGCTAACAGGGTACTACAATACAGATGGAGAAAATCTCCGAAAAACTGTTCTTCACATTACGACGGGGGCTATAACTGCGCTGGCGCCACCCCTCAAACAAAGAACGTACATTTTTTCATTTACTATATATACGGAGGGACACCCGTCAACAATGAAGCTGATTTCCAAGGGGCCCTACACTTAACTACTTACGATAAATCGAAAAATAACGGAAAAGGTAGAAATGAACATATAAACATTCTAAAAGCCTAGTATAAGTATAAGTAATTGTAGAATTGAAAGAAAAAGCTTAACATCCTAATCAAGTTAATTATCTAAGAGAAGCCTTTCTTAAAAACTGAAAGGGAGGCTACCTGTTTAACACCAATTGCAAGGTTATTCCATAACGTGGCTCTACGGTAAGAAAAACGTCTTTGTCCATTCGAAGAAGTATACATTAGGAGCCTCAGATCCGGTGCAGTATTTCTGAAGTCTCGTGAGATGCAATCAGAGTTTCTTTGAAAGAGCTTGCAAATATATTGAGGAGCCTGATTATTTAAATACTAATTGGTTGGACTCGAAAGAGATTAAATCAGCTATATTCATCCACCCTAGTTTCTTTATAATTGGGCTACTTGGGGCATCAAAAGCGCTGTTTGTCAGTATCCTAGCAGCTCTACTTTGCAGTTTTTGCAGCTCTAAGTGTTTGAGCCACTGCATCCCCATACAGAACAGCAACAGTGAACATGTGGTTCAACTATGCTAAAGTATAGTGATCTTAAAGAAGACTCTGGGAGAAAAGTTTTGGCGTGCTTTAGAAGACCCAACGCTTTTGATACCTTAGAAGAGATTACCTTGATTCGTTCCTTCCAGTCAAAGCTATTATCTACTTGTACTCTTAAGTACTTCACCTTTTGCACTACATCGAGGTCCTTTTCTCCTAATATTTAAGCAGAGATTATCCTCTGCAGTCCTAAGTTGTTGATGCTTTGGTTTCGTACAGATAAGCAATGACTAGGTTTTCAACACATTTAACAATAGCTTATTTCCTTGCACAGCTTTACTTTCGTTGCATAATTACAATGTATGTAATTCGTCAACATCTGATTCAGTTGGTAGCGTAAAGGTGAAGAGCAAACATTTTAGAAAGAGTAACGGTGCTATGCCACATTACCTCTCGACTATACCCCTAGGCAAAGCCACAGTTAGTATGCAGGCTAGAGTAAGTTCCCTCATTTGGAAGGCTTGTGGAACAAGAAAAGGAACCACAGAAGCTGCATAAAATAATAGCAAAATCAACTATTCAAAAACATATATGTATGCACAGTTATTTAGCATCAATTTAATTCAAGAGACTAAAACTAAGGAACAGCTACTCTTCAGTTCTATAAGAGGTTAATATGCAATGGAGCATTTAGACATCTCGAAATGTCATGTGAAAGCCCATAAAGACAATGGTAGATGGGTTTTGAATCTTGCTACAAAAGGGAATGGTAGATTTGGGAAAAGGTTGGAGCCAGTCAACTTCTCAATGTCATTGATGCTTGCTGTGTACTGCAGTAAAGTTGTCTGCCATTTATGAAGCTGAAAATGGAAAAACAGATATTGAGGGCTAATTTGTATTTTCAACAATGCAACATCTATTTATGTGCACAGTGAAAAGACCTTTTTCTAAAAATAAACTACGCTACTCATTGATGTCACAGTTTCAATGACTGCACATTGTAATTCCTTTGGTACTAATGGATGACATCGAAGGGAGGTTAATCAGCAAGACGGACGGTGGACAGAGGAGAGTGATGGTGTTTCGATCATTGGAGAAAATAACAGCAGCAGAAAGAAGCATATGCAAAGATCGAGCTAAGAGCTGAAGATCGTGAAGGTGTGTGGGGCGTTGAGCCTTTCCTGCGACATATAACCAAGAAGACATGTTTCCTATTGTCCTGGCCAGAGGCAAAAATATATGATACACCTCTTCAATAAGGAAAATGATTTAAAGCTGCCATTGAAAAAAAAACTAATAGTGGGCAAAAATGGCACTCTTTCAGAGGAAGAAAATCACGGAATAGTCTCCCAGCTGATGCTAAGCTTGCAACATCCCTGCCATCATTTAAATCATGTTTGCAAGTAATTACTTGACAAAGAAGTCTTTCAAATCTTATTTGCTATTAGCTATTTTAAATAGGCCAGTTTAGAATTTTAGAATTTAGACTTTTACGATATGTATTGCTTTCTCATTTATTGCAAAATTTTAGCATTTTTGTTTTGTAAATAGACGGGCCGTTTGAAATCAGCTACGCTGAATGGGCAACCGTCTGTAAATTACAGATATGTATGTATATATGAATGCAATATGTTACAAGATACTATTCAGTATCACACAGTGCTTCACAAACAAAAAGACGTAACGAAAAAGAAGTGACGATTCTTGCCTGACATGCGGGTTCTTGGGTATGGGGAAACACAAAAGCCAACGATTCAAGTTTGCCTCTGCATCCATTCACGCTCTCACTAGCTTTGACTGTTGTATTGCAACGAGTAACAATTTTGTAGAAATGTGTTGGAATTGCAGGGGAATTTCCTTTTTGGCCAACCCAGCTATGAAAACGTGAAAAGAATGCAATGTAATTACCATATGTAAAAAGATACCTTTATTAATGATGCTGACGTGCGTTTGATTATAAAAAAGTAAATTATTCTTCTTCTCTAAAAAGAATCAGTAGTTACACTAGAATCTGATTACAAGATAAAATATAGAATGAGAACGATGACAAATACATTGCTAGTATAAATAGATGTTAGACACGTGAATTTGCTATTGGAATGTGTCTAGTATGAATTATTGCTGGAACTATTGGAAAAATTTGAAATCATGCTTATGCCAGGTTCATATTGTAGATTTTTGTCTGTAGATTCAAAAAGTCATCGATAAAAAGGAAGAAGTGTCATCAAAAAGTGTCATCATCAAAAAGTGTCATTATCAAAAAGTCATCGACAATTATCGACAAAAATCTATGACAAGTAGAACATGTTCTACTTCATTGACAAGTGAGTCATCGATTTTCTTCGACATTCTTCGTTTTGTCGATAACTTTCCGAATCTATAGACGAAAATCTACAGTGTGACCCCAGCATTATTTGTTGTCGTCCTCGATTCGTAATTTTATCATTGAACTTCGCTTCACACATAGAGTCAATTTAAAGATATTATCAATAATGAAATCTCCAAGAATCTTCATTTGATAGTCTAAAATGGCTTTAAGCAGACATTGGTATTTTTCATGTAAACAACTGCGATATACTAAATCTCGCATATGACAGATAATAATGCAAAAACACCTTTCAAGAAACACCTAAAAACTATGAAATGTACCTATTTATCTCCATATCTTCATCTCTGAATCCATCGCCATTACTGTCGAAAATAGAACCAGTAATAATTTGTAGTGGACCATATCTGGCTGCCCATATTTTGATTACATCATTGATCCTTTGCCAGAGTCCTGAAGCAAATACGAGGAGCATATGATAACTTAATTACAGAAAAGCACGTCACAAAGGGGAACTCGTTCATATGAGAGGTTTATGACTTTGCGGTACATTCTTCTCAAAGAATTTTTGCATCTTTTAAGGAGAAGGTATTTTCGGACTACTGATCAGAATATGCATTATTTGACTTTAACGTTCTACAAAGAGTACTTTCAGAATGGAAATAACAAAGGTAACTGAGTCGAAATCCTATTGGCAACTTCGAAGGAGCAAGGTATTAGCACTCGCAGAAGTTTCCTCTTAAAGATACCTTCCCAGCCCCCGTAAATGAGACAACAAAGTTAATTCACAAATATTATTTTGTGGTTTCAGAGTACATGAATAAAGTTATAAAAATTAACTTGCCTAGTTTGCCAGCAAATGCAACGTATTGAGGAACCGAGTTACTTATTAGAAATGTGTCCTGCTGAGACATGTTGTCACGCAGAAAATCAACTAGAAACAAAAGAGAAGGTGAAGGCACAAGTTAGTTGATACAATGACGTAAAATGATTGTTTATAGTATCGAATAATATGTAATTTGCTATAGCTGAAAATAACTCAACAAATATAACAAACTACGATATAATAATGAAAAATATGATAGAATGTCATACAGATCTTGTCATTAAATCATATCTTGATATATTAATACGAACCATAGAAAAGCAAGGCATACTGCATAATTCCATGATACACAGCATAAGCAAGTAAAGGTAGTCCCGTATACTTTCGTACGTAGGGGAGTGCCTGTTACAGAGGACGCTTATGCTGAGTCATCGGCATGTGAGGTAGGGTGGCCAGTTCCTTTCCTCGCTGTCTTTATCTCCCCAGTGTTTCCACTGGGTACCCATTTGCTGCTGGGTGAACAGTGAGCGAGCGTTCAGTCAGGGCATCGAGTCGGGCTCGAACCGAAAACCTTCCACATGGGAGGCATGTGATCTAACCACTATGCTGCCTCGCTCATGATATACAGCATATTAAACTAAATTGTGTCACATTGCACGATATCATATAAAGCTATTTTACATTGTATTTCATATAATATACTAAATAGTATATATAAAATAGTATTCTTTTATTATAATATACTATAACCTATACTCTATTATTACATCCTATCATCAATACAATAATAATATAGTGATATTATGGCCAAAAAAGGTTTTGTTCTGATGGTGAAAAAAATAAACTACGTTATTAATGTTTACTTACATCTTGATAAGAGCTGATTTCGTGTGTAATTCGAGTTGGAGTAATCAGTACATGATGACGTTTCATTGCTTTTGAGCCTTGGATCCAAACGAGGACAGGGGTCCGTTGCATTGCCTTTAAGTTGCTGTAACAAATTGGATAGTCAATTTATTTTGGCAATACTATCAAAAACTCAAGCATCATGATTCTGTGTTTGAATCTACTTGAGATAAAATTGGAAGAGGGTCGTACCCATCACCATCTACTAAGGAGTCAGTTACATATTATGTCACACTAATTTTGGCATTTTTAGATACCCATCCACCCCCTGTCACACTTTGTCACAAATTCAAAACTGCCCACCCACTCCTACTATGTGACGTCACATTATGAACTTCAATAGGGTATTTTTCTGCTCTTATAATGATGTGCTTATTATGTCCATTTTGGCCTCAAAATGGCATCCACATAGGATTGCCAGATTATTTTTCGACGTGAAGCCAAATTTCTTTCAAAAAAGGGCCAAAATTGCTAGTATGAAGCAAAATATGCTAAATATCGAGCTGTTTAAAAAAATGTGACATCACACAGCAAAAAGAACCCACCCACCCCTTGTCACAATTTGTCACAAAAACCAAAAGACCCTCCCACCCCTTCTGCGTGACGTAATATTTGAATGGCACCTAATAACACAATCTTATACAAAACAAAAATCAAATCAAAGGCAAAACGCAAGTAAATATTCAATATTGCTGTTCTTCAAGAGAGTCGTGTTTTAAGTTGGCATTGGTGATTAGCCAGTAGGTGTGCTTTGAACTATTTTAGTGACCGATCTTTGAATAGCTGATAATAATAATAAATAATAATAATTCTGCTGCAGAAATAAACTGTGGACAAACCCTGATTACTAAACTTATGAGAAATACTATTGATTTTTTTAAATTTTATTTTACATTCTATTCCATTGATGTCACAGTAAATCCTTTTTTCATTTTGTTTTGTTAAGTAGTTAACCTGACAGCCAGTTGTACGTTGCCTAGTTTTAGAGAGACGTATAAATGTATTTTAGTTATATGAGAATGAAATTGAAGTTTGAAAAAAATAATAGATAAATATTTAGGCACAATGCCCTATCAGTGAGTACAAAATTAAAGAGCTGCTCTTCCTAGGGGTCGTGCTTGATTGCTACTACCCATCTCAGCTTTTCAGAAGCTATTTCATTTCCTTTTAGAAGCGAACTAGAGAGGGGTAGTTTCTATGTTGTTGTGGGATCTCGTTCCGTGCTGGTATCAAGAATCTTTGATTGTTCTTTGAAACCACCAAGGACATTAATACTAAGGGAATCATTCTAGTAATAGAGA
The DNA here is from genome assembly GCA_018155075.1 of Cassiopea andromeda. NCBI lineage: Eukaryota > Metazoa > Cnidaria > Scyphozoa > Rhizostomeae > Cassiopeidae > Cassiopea > Cassiopea andromeda. Next base: position 101,855 of record WIPJ01002411.1, on the reverse strand, counting down.
AGCTCCATTAAATCAAAAAAAATGAATGAGAAGAAAAAATTAATGCGTAAGAACTTGTGGGCTTTATATAAGTCCTGCTCTTTATGGAGTGCTTTGAAGTTTAGAAAATGATTACACAAATCACAAAAATTTAATCACCGAAGCTTCTAGTTTATATCCAACCAACAGAGGGACTTTCAGTGATGAACTGTATGCAGTTACGAAGTTCTTCTGTACCAACAGGCATCCGCCTTTTCCAGCACCTCCTTTAGGTGCACCCCAAGGGAGGTTCTGGTCCATCGATGCTTTACCTAAGAGAATATATCGCATTGAGAGAAAATGTGAAATCTGATGTGCTTTCAATATTATTTTCAAACAATCCTATCCTTGCAATGTCAAAATGCTTCAATAAATATCGAGAAAATGATCTTTTTATCAAGATGACACATCAAACTCGCCATTCAATTAAGATCAGTCACAAACAGTTTGCCTATTTGGGACTTACAGCTTTAAAACCTGAAAAATTTCCTATCTTAGCATTGACTAGGAATGTCACCAAAGGGCTGCAAGCCTACCAAGACAGAATTATCTCGAGCAAAATGCAAAAGCGAAGCTTCACTAACGTATACAATCGTCAAAATTTTCATACGTTGCTGATCGTTCAAGATGAGGTTAGCCATATATGCTGAGATGGCATCTTTTGGTGCCTAAAAAGACATTCAAAAGATGGCTTACCATGCAGACAATGCAATCAGTCAATCAGGAAATCGAGGAATCAGTTTAGGATTCTACAACTTGACATGAGGTGAAAACAACTGATGACTGAAAACGTCAAAAATCAAAAATCATCCGATTAAACAATACTCCGTTACAGATAAAGGAAATGCCCATTCAATCAAGCAATCAATCATTCAATCAACTAAACAGCTAAGTAATCAACCAATTAATCGATCAATCAATCAATCAATCAGCCTCCTAATCATCGTGATCGCAAAATTACGTACCTTGCAAGCAGGACAAGCAAGATTTGAGCAGTTGTTTGAGGCTGCATTTGGTTGACAAATGAATTTGCAATCTGTTGAAAAGTCTTTTCCATCACTGTTTGATGCTGGTTTTATGGTCGTAGATGTGTCCTTTAGCATGTAAGATAAACTGCCATAGGTGCCATTATTTGGTGCTGGTTTCACTTTGAGAATTTCTAACAAGTGCAAAAGGATCAATTGTTTTATGGGTCCTTCATAAGAGTATCTCAGAGTATATCTGACAAAGAAAACAACTTGAGCAAGCTTCGTTTAAGTGTCGTAAGGGACAAGGATAACTGCACAGAGAATTCATGGTATATGAAGAGTGGGGGGGGGGCAAGTTCAAGGATAAAATTCAAAACCTTTATCTTTACCAACAACAAAAGTCCGAAAATTCTAAGATGAAACATTAAAATTTCCGAAAATCCGACGATTTTGAAAAAATTGGAAGGGCCATGACCTCCCTGCCTTTCCCAGCCGTGACGCCCCCATAAGTGCAAGATTCACCAGTCTTTACACTATAATAAGAGTACAAAAATCAATTACATTTAACCTCTAAATTTAGAGACCGCAATTTTATCATTTTTCAATCGATAGTCTTCACAATATCTATGCATACTACACACAACACAAACTCTGCTAGATATGGTTAATTTTTTACGAGTAGAGTCTCTATGTAGAAAGTCCCGAATTTTCCCGCTCTTCATATATTGGTCCTAAATAAGAAACACGTCATTGACTATATAGCAACGCTATGGAATAAAATGAAGTATGTAAGGGTCGAAAATACCGGCCAGTAAATTGTAAACTTCAATATTCGCAAATGGTTCTGCTACCAATCCACTTTTGAAGGCAGGACCATTGGCAACAAACAACGCCTGGAAAAGATGCAGATCAAGATTTACACAGCTTTATAACAAGCTTGGGAAAGGTTGTAGAGACAAGGAGGGTTTCATTCTCCTATGGCATGCATGAGAAATCTACGGCCTGCGGGCCAAAACCGGCCCGTAGAGAGTTTTCATGTCCTTTCTTGGGAATTGATAAACTAGAGAAAAATGTGTGAAACTTGAGCTTTTAGTAAAAAGTAAAAAGAAATCTATAAAGTGTGTTTTATCGAGAATTTCAAGAGTATTCCTTGCAACATACCCGCAGAAAATCAAATCAATCAAAAGCAGAAATATTTGAAAAATGTCCGTCGCATACCTTGTTGTTGTTGTTGGTGGTGTTGTTGTTGTTTACTTTATTTTCAGTAGGCTGTTATACCTAGCTTTTTCAGCTAATTTAGGCCTACTATGCATGCCGCATCCAGGCATGGGACCCCTAGGTTAACGTCCCTTCCGAAGGACGGCGGAATGAGCTGTTATGGTCGTTCATCTGGAAGGTTACCCATCCAGTTTCTGACCGTACACAGCCACGCTTAACTTCAGTTAAGCTAATTAAACTGGCTGAGACGCCTGGCCACTCACCCCGACCTTTTGTCTCGTCTCGTAAGAAAGCATGCGCATAATTGTTTATCACATTTCTTCTGCTCTAGGTCCGCAGCCTTTGGTAAAACACAAAATTTGGCCCAGATGAGAAAAAAAGGTTGCCCGTGCATGTCTTATGGTGACAAAGTACAGGAGGACTGCTACTATAGGAGGTGAGAATGACAGAACTTAGAAAAAGCTGGGAAATTATGCTAACATTACATACTTCCATTTCTGGATAAATGTTATCATAGCCATGTGCACCATTGTAGCTCGGATTGCATTTCTGTTTCCTGAGAAACAAAATCGAAGTTAAATTTTTTCAGCAAAAGAAGCAAAGCAATTCAGAAATCAAATGTAACTTTCATCTTTTAATATTAGGTAAAGCTACAATCGAAAAAGAAGTACATAGCATCAATCATTCGTAGGTGTTTTATGGCGCCGATAGGCTTCATCTATTCGACGACGTTGACGACTAGGCCTATCAGATAATTCGATAATAAATTTGGAAAGAATAGTTCTTCTGCAGCACCAACAGTACAAAAATGACAAACGAGACCTCAGCATTTATGTTCAAGCAAATTTATTTCCTAAACACTAAATATTAGGATCAACTAATAGAAATGATGGAAATTATCATAAGCTTACTTTTGTCATCAAAATTCTAAAAATTGAAGGTGTGCCAAATAAATCAAGAAAAACCAAGGAAAGATGTACAACTTGAACAGCAAACAGCAAAAACTATAGCGAAGATTAGCAAACTCATACCTTCTAAGTAAACTCCACCCAAGATCAGGAACCAATATAACATCACCTATTCGTCTTTTGGGGAAAGATCATAATAGGAAGCGTTACAAGCTATAGCTACTACATCGTAACTTGAACATGGCACGAAACACAGTGCGAAAGGATTTAACGGTGCTATTTAAAAAAAATATGCTCAGAAAGTACTTTCAGCGAAGCTTACTTCTGAAGATGTGAATAAAACTGAGAATTTCAAATGAACAAAATGAGAAGTTAAATCAGGGGCATTGTGGCTCCAAAAACGGAGCCACGAAAATCTGAAATAGGGGCCTTTCTTTGTGAAAATAAATGGGGCCCATTCATCGTGAATGTGGACCTATGCATCTTCTTGGCCAGTGAAGCAGTAAGTCACCTTCATCGGGGTCCACCTCAGATTGCACTCCAAACTCTTTTTGTGCTAGATCTCGGCAACACTCGCCAAATTACAGTGGCGAGTACACACCTTTGTAAATACTCGCCAACTGTAATTTGGCGAGTGTTGCCGAGTTTTATCAGTATTTACACCAAGTTTACCTGAGTTCTACCAGCTCAAATGGCGAGCCATCTTCTTCTAGAAAAATTCAGGCTAGAATACGTGGCGAGCAAAAATCTAGAGTGCATACTGAGGCCCACCGAGAATTTTCCTGGTACCCTGAGCCGCTACTACAAATCTTCCACAATACTTTAATAAGCAGCTAGATATATCCTTAAAACGTAGGGTGATGAATGATAAACACTAAGATCATAAAATCTACGATAAATGAATGGCAGCAAGCAGCGAAAAGGAAGAAATAATAGGCCAATTTCATTTCATGTAACAAAATATAATTTAAAAAATTAGTTCTAACTTAGTGCTTGAGTAATGAATTCTTCTTGGAGTGTCTAAATCACCTCTTCTGAAAGCTCGCAAATTTTTGTTCACACACTGAAATTCAAAACAGCAAAAGATACATGTAAAAACAGTACTAAAAGAACTACTTCAGTCAGTGCCACCGAGAGGGGTGACAGGGGGACAAATTGAACCAGGGCCCCAAGGTCCAAAGGGCCTTATAATACCAAATTTTTCAAAGTCCAAGAACCCTCATGACGTAATCCAGTAGTAATTTTCCAAAGTCAATTTTTAGGCCCTGAACATTTTCTGCTCGCTTCGATCCCAGGGGGCTTCGTCTTTCTTTTCTGCCTTGGGACCCCTAAGTTCTCTCGGTGGCCCTGACCTCATCTCTATAACTGAATTTAGCATAATACAGGCACGTAGAGAGTGGGAGAAAGAAGTTATGACCCAAGTAACTCTCTGACTTTATGAGAGGTGATCTGTAGACTTATTTACGAGATGCCCATTGGGGGTGTAAATTTAGGAGACTCGTTGGCTCCTACACCTCTCAGTTATCTGGATAATGAAGTCACACCCATTGAACACTTTTACTATAGTCATAGTCTAAAAATTGGGTTTTTGTTGTATAAACTACAAGCCGTGATTATTGAAAAACAATCCTATTACTACAAAAAAGCAGACAATATTTTGAAGTATACCGAATGGTATAAAAATATTGTAGAATTTCCCGAATAAAACAATGCTACAAGGGGATGTCGCATCCCCTACATCCCCTACATCCCCCGGTAAATCCGTCCATGTCAACACGATCACTTCTACATTTGGCAAGATTGACATCTATATTCATGCCTCCATTCCAGTTCAAAAATTTGTCCAGTTCAAGTATGCACAGTCCTGGGTACACAAATATACATGCTCATCAAAATACAGTGGAAAAAAAAATTAATGACATGCATCAATTACACACATAATAACAAACTACATAATCTTGACTCACTCTCAATTTCTTTACAACTTTCGTCGCATCATCTAAAAAAGAAATTAGACGCAATTACCTCATCTTCTATGTTATCAATCATCATAAATATTGCAATCAACATCAGTAAATTATAAGCAAACCAATCATCATAACGACAATCGTAGTTATCATCATCATCTTGTCTAGTCTTGTCTTGTCTTTCTCATTTCGAACCCAAAGGGGGCTTAGGACTGACCCTGGGGTCAGACTTCGCTTGTCATTTGTGTAAAAGAGGTGATCGAGTCGGCTACACTCAATCCACACTGTAACCCCAACAGTTACTAGGCAGAGCTGTAGCGTGAGCCATTGAGTCTGCTTTTCACTGAAGGGGACTCGTTGGACAGTTTACCACAGGTCATCAACATCTGCCCTAGTTCTGAATCTCTGCGATATAAGCCACTATCAACTTAAGGGCAGCTGTTTCTCTGTGCCCACTTGCCACTACATGGAGGTCTCCAACCATGGCCTAGCCATCATCATTGTCATCATCAATTTACTTGCAGTTGGCTATTTTCTATTTAGCTAAAAAACGCTGATTAAAGCCAACTAATGCTAAAACTAAATAGAAAAAACTAAGAAAGGTATAATTGTAAACAATAGTTAAATACAAACTATTTAACTTATTAAGACTACTATGACAACACAACCCGCTATTTCATTGGCACTACGTCACTGATGCTTCATCCTTGTCCCATCAGCATATCGAGGATAAAACAAAGCATATGTGGGAAGCAAAAGGGCGTAGAATTGCTGCGGAACTTACTTGGGTTATCAAGATACAGCAAAGACGAAGCACCCTGTCCTACAACGCTTATGTTGGTCAGCGGAATTATCTGAAAAAGATGTTGCTGAATTTAGCTCAGTATACATTGGTAGTTGCAAACATATTTGACGAAGGCACGATAGTGAAAATTCCATACTCCAAGTATGCTGATCATAACATGATGAGAGTCAGTAGCAGATGGTAAGGAGTGGCAACAGAAGGTAATAGACGGCATGAGATAGAAAGAGGTTGTATGAAAAGATAAGATATATAAGATCCAATGAAATGGTATGAGATGGCATGAAATGGTATGAGATGGTATGAGATGGCATGAAATGGTATGAGATGGTATGAGATGGCATGAAAT
>WIPJ01002411.1:80032-95414 GCA_018155075.1 Cassiopea andromeda | reverse complement strand
GGTATGAGATGGTATGAAATGGTATGAGATGACATGAAATGGCATGAGATGGTATGAAACGGTATGAGATATCATGAAATGGTATGGGATGGCATGAAATGGTATGAGATGGCGTGGAATGGTATGAGATGGTATAAAAAAGTATGAGATGGTATGAAATGGTATGAGATGGCATGAAATGGTATGAGATGGCATGAAATGGTATGAGGTGGCATGAAATGATATGAGATGGTATGAGATCGCATGAAATAGTATGAGGTGGCATGAAATGGTATGAGGTGGCATGAAATGGTATGAGGTGGCATGAAATGATATGGGATGGCATGAAATTATAGAAGGTGGTAAGGTGTGAGTATGCATGGGATAGTAAGGGATGGTATGAGAAGGAAAAAGATAGTTTGAAATGACATGAGATTCCGAAACATATTAAGAAAGTGAGAGAGCAAAAGGATAAGATGTACAGAAAGCAAGAAACGACGCAGGTAAGATGAGCCCAAAGTACTTCTTCTGATAGTTTTGTAGCTTTGATCATATTCACAATACAGCTATAAACTTCGAAAAAAGTATTACCATATCAGGAAACTGGCATACTCTTTCCAGCTTTGTGAAAAACTAAACAAGAAGTTTTCACTGACGCTCTCTTGCACTAGATTATGTAAATCGGTAACAATAATCTAAAGCGATCTATCACATCATCAATCCAAACCTCACCAATTCTCTCGTCTCGTCGTCTGGTTGCAGATCTTTCCAATTGCATGCACATTGCTCTCTGGAGATCAGGAATATCATTCCTGGTCCAGTGAGTCGTGTTCGAACAACCAGAAGCTCTATCCAATCTCACCTTTTCCAAGTTATAATACCTAACCCACGAACTCTAGCTCATAAATCATCTTTCATTCCTAGAACTTCTCAACTATGGAACACATTGCCTTCCCCTGCTTTCCCCGAAACCTGCAACTTATCATCCTTCAAATGTAAGATCAGTAAATTCGATTTTATCCCTCTATCCACTTAACCTCTCTCCTTTTTCTAAGTTTTTCCTTTGTCGAGGCATTGTTAAAGGCCCTAAGATCTTTCCCCGTCATTATATACTTAAAAAATATAAACATTTGCCTACAAGTACATAAACGACATCATCAAATGATTCTAAGCGTACTACCTGGTCTAGATACATTGTTCGCGGACAATCTATTTTAGCCATTCCTGGAAGAAAATATGATTTAGGCTGTTACCAATGAGCATGCTCAATGAGAAAACTACTGTTCCTCACGAGAACAGTAGTTTCTGTATTTCTTGTATTTCAAATAGGAACAACGTACCAAGCGATTCTAAGTTCGGTAAGAGCTTACTTTATCATATCAATCATATATCGAATCACACTGAAACAGACACAATCTGCATTCAACCATCTCTGATCCATCCATGCAGCCATTTTGATTTCAGTATATAAAAAAGAAGTACTTTAGGATTGGAAGCACGATGCTTGTAGCATCAACTCCTCACCTGGTGCATAGATAAGTTTTTGCTCATATCATTTTTTAAAAAATGCCTATAATATCATGGCCCCAAAAGAGCCTTCAACTGGTGTCACTTGATCAATTTTGAAACTTTAAAAGAATTATTCTGAAGAGCAATGGTTTATGAGGAATACTATAATTTCAATATGTCTGTCTGGGTCACATACACAAAATGTAAGAATGCATATTATGTTTGGGATATTTTTCTTTATCTTTTCTAAATGTTTGGGAGTGAGCAATGTCACTCCGACAATGGGGTGGCTTTGTTTACTCTAGAATTTTTCATACAAACACAACGTGCATCACTGATATCAGCAGCAGTGGAGATTTCTCTAGCAAGGAGGCTACAGCATCAAAAATATGGGTGTGGCCAAGTTGAGATCACACCCATATTTTCAACGATCTTCTAATCTGCTTATCTTGGAGAGGACAAGGCGTCCCTGACAGCTGTCCTGAAACTCATTCCCGTTGTCAGCCAGCCTTCCAGCTTCAGTAATTGACATTTCCAGCACATCCTCTATGTCCTTCTCCTAATGTCTTCTAGGCCTTCCTCGTTTTCTATTCTCATTAACCTAGCCTTCCAAGATGATCCATTCCATTCCATCATGCCTTTTTTAAGATGCCTAAAGTATTCTAACTTTTGCCTAAGTACGTAGCTCCTAAGTCCGATGTTCTGTCCATTGCATCCTGAATATTCGTCTGTAGCATTTCAAATCAGAAGAGTCAATAAGCTTTGACATAGCTTTGGTTAATCATGATATGATATAATTAACAATTATAAATATCTCATTAATCATGCAGTAGTGCAAAATTCAACCTTACAAAGTCAGCACAAGAGCTTTTGGGGGCAGAGTCCCCCCTACTCCAAATGAACAGTGATTTTAATGAGGGGCTCTGTCCCTCTGAGCCACCTAGAAATCATCCTTGGTTGGAAGTATTATGAACATTAGCTTGTTGAGCAAAACAATAAATTTGTTAGGTTTCAACACTTGCTTGCTAAACAATATAACTAATAAGAAAATTTCAAAATGCCCAAATAAACAAAGAACCAAACAAGAACAAGTCATCTATAGATTGTTCGCAAAATAGATCTATATTGCTCTTTAAACATAAGCTAACATCTAAACTATTATTATTTATACCAGCCGGACCAAGTTAACAAAGTCACCCGACTGATCAAAGTCATCCCAGTTGGGAGTATTGCACCCAAGAGCGTGGGCAGGGCTATGAAAGTAGGGGGTCAATGAAAATTGCTTGGTCACGCCCTCTCTTCCTCTGAAGATTTGCTACTACCCGCCACAATTATTTTTCATCGATTTTAAAGAAAGTTGATGAAAAAATAATTGGGGCGGGTAGCAACAAAAAGTTAGGTGGCATTTGTTTCCACATACTCCAGTAGCTACGCCACTGATTGGATCTCATGTTTCTTCAAGACAAGCTCAATCAACGTATGATATAAACTCAAAGCTTCATACCATGATCAGCTACTACTATCACATTGACACAGGAAGATAATTTCCTTTGCTTTATTCCGTTGACTAGTCGTCCAATCATGTCATCAACATTCTTAATTGCCTTGTTCACCTGAAAAATTGAGATTAGGTTTAACGCTCCCTTTGTTCGTATAAAAACAGGTCTGGAAAGATATCTTTTAAAATTCATACTGCTTTGTATACAAAATACACTAGAAAATCCCCATGTTTCCCCTCATATTTGATAGCATGTTGAAGAATGGGGAAAGAAACAACATTTTTCAACATCATTATTACATTAGATATGGTATCACTTTGAATTATCAATGTTCAATATGAATTCTTTTGTGGTATGAAATCACGCCAACTGCAAACTTTTATAAAATCTAAAACCAAATTTCTCATAAAATATTCCCAATCGTCTAAACCACTCTCCAGTATTGAGAAGTACTGGGAAATTATTTGTACCTTAAAGAAATGGCCTTAATAAGCACTTTAAGAACTGACTTCACCTTGTTCATGAGAAAAAACAAAGAGAGGAAAACACAGCAGAAACTGACAAGATATACTCTATTGAGATTACAAAAATGAGAATTTGCGTCAAATGCATCAACTCTTAACAGGGTTGTCGTGGGACCTGTAGAGTAGGGGGGCCAAGTTCAATGATTTTCCGATAAAATTCGAAGCCTTTGTCTTTACTAACAACTATAGTCCGAGAATTTTCCGACTAAGCATTAAAATTTCCGAAAATCCGACGATATCGAAAAAACTGGAGGGGCCATAGCCCCCTGCCCCTCCCTCGGCCACGACACCCCTGACTCTTGAACAAATTGTTTCACTGCCTATTGCCATAAGTAACTAAACATATGAATCTATAAATATTTTAAAATATGAATGAAGAAGCACGAGGATAGATGTAGTTACCGGAGTTGAATCTGGTCCATATCTGTGCCCAGCACTGTCAGGCTCATTGAAGTACAGTGTGATGAAATCGGGCCTTAGGGAAAACAAGAGTAACATTGTAGCTCTGACAAAACAAAATCCAAAGAATGAATTCACGAATGCAGTAGGAAGAATATATACTTGGATTCGAAAACAGGCAAAATTAACTCTCTGTCTGCTTTGTTGATGACTGACCGCCAAGAAACAGATACCATTCGTGTAATGCTTAAATTATAAGCTTGTAGTCAGTCGGTAAGTCCGCTTCTCCGTACTTCAGTCAGTCAGCTAGCCAGACAACCAAATATTCAACTAATTTGCCAGTAAAACAACAAGTACGTCATTCCGTTAGAAACAAACCAAAAATGCAAGGGAGCATACTAGATTACCTCGCAGAGGGTTCCATTTCAAGCCACTTTAAGACTTGATCAACACGTTCCGTAAATGGTACTTTCCTGAAGAAATAAGAAGAATATACGAGTTATCAAGTACCTAGAACAGTGGTTAACAACTGGGATCCATGAAATATTCCTGGAGGTCCACAAGAAAAATGTAGCAATTAAGGGGTCCACACATTTTTGTGGTCCATGAAGCAATTTCACTTCACAACGAATTTTGCTACCGACAGAAACTTCCCTTTGCAAGTTACACAATATGAAAAAGCATTTAGAACATGATTCTTCCTTGTTTATGCTTCCTCTTCTTCTATCTGCTCACATGTTAATGTTATCCATTGAATCAGGATCTTCTTTCAAAATCGAGCATCCATCTCGAAATGGTGTGGTATGGAGTGCTTACCAGATTTAACAAGTGCTCCATAGAACAAGTTCTCCATAGAATCAATTGTATAATACGTCCTTTTTTATAAGACATGTTTATAAGAAAACGTAGCTCACATAGCCAAAATTCTAAAAACATCTTGAGAAAATAAAAATGCTTAAGCTTCAACTTTCTGGTTTTTGTGTGCAAAAAATTGTAGTGCCTAATTATTTACAAGCTTTTTGTGACAACAAAAATCAGTCCTTTTTATAATATAAATACTAACCTACTTAAGTCATTTATGCCAGTGAAAGATTAGAAATATCCTCATTGCCGCCATAGTTTACACAAATTGAGGCTGAGGCAAAAATGCGATTTTCTTGTGAAATATAACATATAACAGGTTTGCAGAATATTAGTTATCAAGAATCCGAATAAATGTCCTCCTTTGATCGATGATAACAAAACTTTCACCAACCATACCCATTCCAACTCCCCTCTGTTGGGTTTTCAGGAAATTTCCAGCCCCCCTCTTTTCAGGAATCAAGAGTATTCACTCAAAGTCTAGCATAACTTCATGCTACTTCTTCAATTAGCTATATAGTCCTTTAACCTCTATTGGTGACAATTATATCTTTATATTGTGTTGACTAGCTATGAAGGGTCAACCGACAAAAAAGTACTGGAAAAGGAATCCATGGGTAAGATCAGGTTGAGAAACACTGACCTAGAACATAATTTGTAAGACAGAATGTCATTTCGTTAAGAAAAGATAACATATTTACCCATTATATCGTAACCAGTAGTTTGGTTGCAAGCCTAAAAAACCACATTGAAATAATCAATCAATCAATCAATCAATCAATCAATCAATCAATCAATCAATCAATCAATCAATCATTTAATCACTAAAGCAATCAATTAATCAATCAATTAATAAAACAATCAATCGACCACACAATCAATCAATCATTTAATCAATCAATCAATCAATCGACCAATCATTTACTCAGTCCATCAATAAATTGATCGATCAATCAATCAATCAATATATTAATCAATCAATTAATCAATCAGTCAATATCTACTTACCATTTATCTTCATCTCGGAGCCTACCCAAAAGTAAGAAGCACTTTTTAGTCCCTGTTTTCTAACTGTATTCCATATCTAAAATTTTCCAAACATAAAACACCAACTCTCACTTCAGCTTTGCATACAAAAAGTTCTCAATCATAAAATTACACGTTTTTTCTATAAGAAACAAACTCTCCGGCTTCAGCCCGAATGTTCGTTAATATTTTGTCATATCCAGCCTTAAATGTTTCTTGAAGTTAAGACTTCCACTGACAATAACAACCCAGGTTAGGCAACTGTGATGCAGGCAAAAAGATGCTCAGGTTTTGTGAGGCATGTAATGGATGTTCTTAGTATTTTCTTGCTAGTTTGATTAAAAATTAACTAATAAAAACAGTTTTTTCAAGTTATTATTTGAAACTCAGCCTACCAATGTTTCTCAAATGCTTCATAACTTTTGCCTAATTGCAGCCTCATGTTTTATAGAAATGCTTCCTACAAAAAAAGTGTGTCTGGTTTGTCTTATTGATGGTGAAAGAGTTGATATCTATTGGGGAACAAGTTTACTTTGCAGGAACATCAAAACTAATATAGTGGCTATCCTGTTTTCTTGCAGCTGAGAAAATACAAAAGCTGGCTGCTATTTTCTGTTATACAACTTGCAATTTGGCTTTCACGCAGATCACTCAGTTAGCCATGAATTTATTTGCTTAAATGAAAATATAAAATATTCCGTGCAAAACAGAGAATGGGGTCTTTTTTGACTTACAAAAGGCATTTGATACAGTCTATCACAACGTATTCCTGAAAAAGCTAGAGCACTATGGCATCAGAGGTATCAGAGATACTGTATTAAATTGACGTAATTCCTAAATCAGCAACAGAAAACAGTTTGTTTGAACATATAGGCATTCCTCTTCTCATAATGTAGTGCTCCCTAAGGAACTGTTCTTGACCCAGTGTTATTTCTACTACGCATAAATAATTGCCATACACCCACAATCTGTCTTTCTCCCTCTTTGCAGATACAGGGTCCATAGCTAATGTGAGAATCATATTTCTCTGACTTTTCTCAGACGGTTCCTTATTGGGCACACCCTCTTTTCCCTGACAAAACTTTTACATACTCTTGAGTGTGTAATTGCCGGGAGGTTGGAATAAGTGAGGGGGATTGGAAACATTAGAAGACATAATAACTTAGGCAACTAGAGATGATCTTTTCAGATCGCTGAAAAGTACGACCTTTCAACAGTCTTCAAAACGTTTGTATTCTGGCTCAAAACTATAGTCTCTTATTCCTATAACTAACTGGCTGTGCATAGTCTTGCTCCACTGAGGTTGTTCTGGCTTTCGTTGACATCTAAATTGTTTTTAAGAAAACAGTTTTAGCTTTCAGCATATTTTGTGCGGGGGGACTTTCCCTCAATTTTGGAGAGCTCCTCCGTAGTTAATCAATCCATGACCATGCAAAGTACGTTCTATATGTATTTTCACCTTGCTCCATTTATTTCTAAATGCTGTTAAGCATTTCTTCAGTTGTGAAGTATCAATTTTGAACGGTATCTAGAATCTATCGATAATATTTATCGATCTAGAATGGTTCCTGCTGCCACAGAGTCCGCATTTTACGCACTATCTTCACGTGATCTCGTGCCGTTCACCTGCCTGAAGTGAATGAATTTTCCATAAAATTTTATCGAAGAAGACAACCATAACAAGAGGGAACTAAACACAATACTCTTCTTTATGCATCGCAAGTTCTCATTTAGAAATGAAATACAAAGGAAAAGCATTTTCACTGGACCAATTGAAGATGCTACTGACAATGAAGGAGGTGATTCCCTGAATCTGGCACTTCAAAACATTCGTGAAGTTCCACGAAAACATATCGCCAAAGCCATTGTTGGTTCAGTCAGAACGCTCGATCTAAGTTACAACAAGTTTGAGTATCCTTTTCGTTTAAGTATGCAATAACTTTGTCCTAGGATTTATCTGGTTTATTGAGGTGTTTTCCTTTCACTTATTTATATAGGTAAAAATAGTTTCAGCTGCATAGCTGTTTTGCAGATTGATTTGTTCACAAAAATAATTTTAAAGATTCTTAAATTTAAGGTCTAAATTGCTTATTGACATACTTATTGAGCTTGTTTCAATATCAAACATAAATGCAATTAAGATTTGCTATGATATTTTCTATCAAAATTCTTAAATATAAATGCCTTAAAATGAGCATATTGAGTTCTGTTTTCAATTCTAAGTATATTTCCTTGACTAAGTACCTCAGAGAATTAGGCAGCCTTCAGCCATTTGAAAATCTAGAGACGTTAGTCCTTGATCATAATGACATCAACTCAAACACCACATTCCCAAATTTACCAAATCTGAGGATGCTATCCTTAAACTCTAACAAAATCTCCAACCTAAGTCTATTTGTAAAGAACCTAGCAATGAATCTTCCTGGCCTAAAGTATTTAAGCCTGATGAAAAACGAAGCAGCTCCCAGCTACTTCAATGGTGGCACAGTGGATCAATTTCAGGATTACAGGTAAGGATGCCTCCTCTCTACAATACAAACATCAAAGACTTGACAATTATTGTACATGCCATTGAAAACAAAATGACTATGATGGCCTCCTAAGTAGGCAGTTTACAGAAAAGAAAGCTAAGTACCAAAATCCATCAGCAGCTAAAAGCAGTAAGCAGTTCAAACTTTAATTTACATAGTACAATGCCAAAATGATTGTTGCTTTCTATCTACAAGCTGTTTCTAATTTGTTGAAAGGCTTTTATGATCAGTTCTTTCAACAGATGGTACCATAGTAGGAATATGCCAAACTTTTATGTTGAATTTTTTGCATTTGTGATAAAGCAGCACAACCCTAATATGTTTTAACTTTTCGCACTTCATCATTTTCAGGATCTGGTCCCATAAATTAAAGGCTTGATGCTTTTACAATTCTGCCAGCTGATTTTGCTATATGATTCAATAAATACGCTTTTTTATAAGAAACCACTTTACAAGCAACCTAGTACTAGACAGTCAAAAATTTAAGAAACTTTTAGAACTTCAAGGAAAAAGCTAAGAAACTTTAGACAAATAGCACATGGAAATTGCTACTGGAATCAACGCAAAAGCTGTGCCAAAACAATGTGAATATGACATTGCTTTAGTATTTAACTCATACTGACACATTTTGTTTGTTATAGGGCAAATAGTTTGCTACATTCACCTTCTGCATATGCTTTCCCAGCAATTTAGTTCGCTAAATTAAGAAACTTTTAGAACTAAAATGTGGCCAAAAATTTAACAAACTTTTAGTACTAGGCCTTGAGCTAGGTTTCTTATAAAAAAATGTGTAGTTCTAGTTCTAATACCCTACCCTTATTTCAACAGGAATTTCATAATCAGCCATTTTGCTAAACTAGAAGTCCTGGATGATCGTAAAGTCACAGAAGCTGAAAAAACTGTAGCCTATTCTACTTATGGACGCAGATGGAAAGTAAGAAAGGGCAGAGTGAGATAAGAAATAGCTTTAGAATGATAGAACAATAATACTATCAGTTTCCAAAATTAAGTACAGGCCTATCTATGGCACTTTAACCCAAGCAAAAAATTCACAATCATAGTAGTTCTTGCATACTTTTGCAACTGCCAGAAGGAGAAAGCCATAATTCTAACAATACCTGCTACAAATTAAAAACCCCATCCTCTTTAATCATATCTAGATGCAAACTTGTTTATAATGATTGCTTTTTTTGATGGATGTCCCTCCCAGAAGGAAAATGACAAATACTGAGCAATGCTTAAGAGCACTCAACACTTAGGACTCATCCATTCATCATGAAGCTTCTAGCATACCAAAGTAGCACAAATTTTGCTATTTCCCTTCTAACCAATTCCGAAATGCTTCTAGAACCATTTGCTTCTACAGTTGGAAGAATGCATAGCTGATAAGTGCAAATTTGGGCAAGTGGTGACTCTAGGGGGTTCAGGGAGCAGTGTCTCCTAGTTAAGATTGCTTTCATTAATCATGCTTTCAGTACTTGCTCTGTTGCATCATAATATATTTTTTTGCTTTCTAAGTCTGCTATATTGAATATAGCAGTTCTTCATGAGTATTTACACTTTGCTAAGTATTGATTACATAGTCCCTTGTCATAAAGCTTGATTATCATACATTTTGGAACATTTGACCATAGTCAAAAGAACAATATTCCTTTCATTAGCTATATGCCCATAGTCCCCCCTCCCAAAAACTTGTAGAAATCATCACTGTCTTTGATCAGTCTTTTAAAAATGGAAACCCTATTTCTACATAAGGTATTGTAAGTTTGGTCTAAGGTAGGGGTGCCCAAATTATGGCATGCAGGCCATATGTGGCCCACCATCCAGTAGCTATTGGCCTGCATCAAGTTCTGAAAATTTAGTTGTATATCATTTTTGTCTTTATATATTCTCACAAGGGTTGAAGAAATGTCTCATAATGATAAGTCAAGTGCACAGCATCATTGCTACCATTGAGCACAATGTTATTAACATCGTATATGTAGGCTAACTAGAAATCCAACCAGTATAAACATTTACCAGTGCTACTTAGAGTGCGTGGCCTGGCCCATTCCCTACCATGCTGTGTCTGGTCCTTACTACAAAAACTTTGGACACCCCTGGTCTAAGCATACCGAACCATACTGTTGTAGGAAATTGTTTGTACCAGTTAATTACATTGGCCTTAATCAGTTCAAATTTAGTAATTCCCTTTTGAAGTAGGGTATTGAATGTCAGTGACGTCATATTTTAGATGAAATATTTTATGCTTATAGGAAATTAACATGCAGTTTTACTGAGACCAAAGTTGAATGAATTTGTTCATTTTTGCTAATTTATTTATGTAATGAATATTTTGATATTTTATACATATTTTTTATGTGATAAGGTATTTGATCTTATTTGCTAGCAATAAATTTTCAGGTTTTTCATTCAAGTCTAATACTGTCAAACATGCAATGAAGTTGCTCTGAAAATTTGGAACAGTTTTTGTAGTATGACTAGAATCTTGAGCAAAGGCCCTGAGCTGATATTATACTGATTCCTTCTAGTGACTGTGTAAATATTCCTGATTCATAGCATTTTTTCTGTGTGTTCCTAGTTGGATGTCTTGAGTCCAAGGAAAAGTAAGGACTCTGTTTACTCAGAGGTAATTATTGCTGGTGCACAAGTTTATGCAGAGAAATACTCTTTAAAATATGGTCATTGAAAAAAATGAGTATGAGTACATCAAACCCACAGGATAATATTTTGCAGATATAGTAAGTAGCATCAGGGGGCAGAGGTGAGTAAAAGTATTTTATTAAGAAACAAGTTTACAAGAACAGTAAGGCAAAGACAAAAAATTGTTTTCTTATTGAAAAAAACATACATTTAGCATTTGGTCCACTACTTTTGCCAAGAATTTGCAAACTTGACTGCACCTTGGGGTACTTTGCCCCCTTGCCCCCAAATAACTGCTACTGGAAATGGTGCCATTTTCATGCCCCCTTCCCAAAAAAGCATACCATTATTGATGGCAGTGATTGATAGTAATTGCATAACCTTTGGTGCCAGATGTCATTTTGGAGGGAGTGAATACTCTATAGGAGGAATATTGTTGTAAGAATCAGGGCATCAAAACGGGGGGCAAGTGGCGCTTGATCCCCCTCATTTGTTCATAAAAGTACATGTTTCATTTTTTTCACCTGAGCTTATCTCCAACCTTAATAACCAGGCCCCTCCAATATGAAATTTGTTTCAACACCCCTGAGAATGCCTTGCTTCAATAAAATCCAGCCTGTATTAAGGTGAAGTCTTCCTTAACCCTAATCTCATCAGAGACATTATTGATCGCAAGCCCACAGCACTCAAGAGCAAAGGAGTTCAACAAGTGAATGCTTGGGAGTAGCAGCCAGACCCAGGGGTTTAGAGCTGGGGGGCTCAGGGGTCTCAGCTCCCCTAGTTATTTTTTTCTTATTTTGAGGGGGTCTAGAACCCCCCTAGTTATTCGAAACAAAAACTGATTCAGAGCAGCAAATGACAAGGCTATGAGATTCTTGTTCATGTTCCTAAAATAATCAACATCACCATGACACTTTTTACAAGTGGTTTAAAGTAACATGCTTGAACAACCTAACTGTGATAATCCCTTTTTGTGGCCAATGTCAAAATTTTGAGTAAAATTCAATTTTCTGTTGTCACTGTGCAGCCTCCTTTCAATATGCCACATATAGAAAATATTGCAAATTTGACCTAACTTTAGATACAAATTGCAAAGTTTTGCAATGTTTCCCTGACTTGCCACTATATATACAGTAAAGTACAATGCTTGAACAACCTAGCTGTGATAATCCCTTTTTGTGGCCAATGCCAAAATTTTTATTAAAATTCAATTTTTTCTTGTCACTATGCAGCCTCTTTGCAATATGCCACATATAGAAAATATTCCAAATTTGACCTAACTTTATATACAAATAGCAAAGCTTTGGAATTTCTCATGGACTTTTCTCCACCCATACAGTAGTGTATAAGGCTTGAGAAAGCTATCTATGATAATCCTGTTCATGTGCAAATGTCAAAACTTGGAGTAGAAGGCACGTCCCTGACGAGATTAGGCTTTAGGGAGTATTCGCATAGCTACTCACACGCTATATACTTGAGGTCTATATCATTTCACTACAAAAGCATGTTAACAAAGAACAGTTCGTTTGATATTGAGCAATGGAAAATCTACAAAAAGAAAGGCGTTTACAACTGCTGTCTGAAGGAACGCTAATGAACGCTGAGATTAAATCAAAAGGAAGAAGTGGTCTTCGAACGACTTACGGGTTCGCCTTTCCACCATTTGCTTTTATAAGCGGATTTTCTTCCAATCGCAAAGTAATCTGTACGGTTCTCATCTTTGAAACTGTTTGAGACAATTCCATGGTACTCCGGATACAGGCCCTAAGCAATGAAAAGTCACTCCAGATATATCTTAAAAACAATGCAAGTATGTCCTCAATCAAAGAGAATGAAACTAGCCAAATCAACACAGAACGGTTGACTTTCTGAAAAGCGCGATTGAGTTTACGGTGTGATACAAGGTCAAACAGCAAACAATTTTAGGAGGGACAGTCTGGCTTTGCTAAAAGAAATTATTTGCCAATATGGCCAATGATATTTCACATGATATGATAACAAGCAGGGACAACTTTTTGGGGATGTCAGTGGGTTTGCTCTGTGCGATCTGTGACCTTTCTTTCTTCTAGTCACTGTACCTAGTTGATCAAATGGTTCTGTACCCAGCAAGTTGCCCTGCAAAAATACATTGTACTACAGTTCTTGCCTTGCGAATTTTCAAGGTTGTGGGGGGGGTTACTCATGCCCATCATACCCCTGTTAAGTTTCATCCCTGATAAAACAAGATATCATGTAGCAAGAACTTCATCGTGCATTTGCAAGTTTCAAATCTCAGCCCGATCTTCATTCAGTTTGCTAGTCATGGTTGGTCATAGATGGACACTTTTTTGAACGCCCTCCCCCCCCCCTCCCCAAACGAAATTGTCAAGGAACACCGCTGTTACTAACTCATTCATGACAGTGAAACTAAATGGTCAATGGAAAATCAAATCCAGTTTTACAAGAACTATGTCTGGTGCATGGATATCCAGGGATTGGCATGTTATAGGATTTCCAAACATATGTATTTGAAACCAAGCAGTGCTAGGAAAGTGGGGAGATGCATTGTAGAGATTATAGCTATAATTTCAGAAAAGCTTGTGCGTGGATCATATAAAATGCTTACCGTAACGATTGTGTAATGATTTGGAAATGTCTTTGTTGGGTACTGTGAAATCATGTATTTTGCACGCACCCCATTTTCAGCTATGGAACAAAGGCAACGTAGATGGTAATTAAGGAATTAAGGTAAAGGTTGTCGATACAATGTATTTACACTCTTTGCTGCAAATATTCTTATGGCAAATTAGCCATAACAGTAGCTTAGATTTAATTGGGGCTTTGTTTTTCCAAGGCAACCTAGACCTTATAATTCCAGAATATCTCAGTTTTGATAGATCCATGCTAATCCAGGAGACCGAAGAAAGGAGAAGCCAATACAACAGTAAGAATATAAAGGAAAATCTATAATAAAAACCAAATGAAAAGTAAGAACAAAAATGCTCAAGAACACAAAAAATCTATAAAAACACAAAAAATCTATAAAACAGAGTTACTCTTTTTGCCCTTGAGTGAGTGCCTCATAGAATATATGGCAAGACCTCTTTTCTTCAGCCCTACTCGTTTTTGTTGGTTTCATGATTATCTTACAATTTCCCAGTTAATCATATCTATAAAATTATTCATATTCATAATCTTTATACACAAAAGCTCTTCAGCATAATTAGCATAAAAAACTACAAACAAATTTATACATACAAAAAGTAGACATTACAATAGAACAAACAAACAAAACCTATATAGCGCGGAACCTGCTCTTCCAGGGGGTCGTGTTTAGTTATGTCTTGCTCTTCATATGCAATTTTATTGCCTTTTGAAAGTATTTATTGTTGCCAACTCACGTACATCACGTATGTGATAATGATCATGAATCATCATAATAATTACACACTCAAGCAATAATTATCCAAATCGTCACTAGATTTACAACCATCATGGCCAAATAATCACCACAATATCGGTACTTGAACACACTACATTCATCATTACATTCATCAACATCACTATCAGTTGAATCACCATCAAAGATCATCACTATCATCGTTGACTATTGATTAAATACAAACCTGCTTATCGATGAAATACGGACTCAGTCAAAGACAGTGCAAAGCAACTTTAAAACACTATGCATGCAAATCGTATTCATCGTACCTAATTTCCTGATGTTCGGTGAAAAATCCCTGTAAAAGTAATCCGATCTGAATCCGTCTAATGAAACCAGAATGACTGCTTGCCTTGAGAAGCTAAATTCCAAGCAGAAATACTATGAATTAGTTTCCTACAAGAAGAGTCAACTATCTACATGGGGATAAACAAGAATAATTCATCTGTGAATTCATCATCGCATGTTAATACCTCCATTTCAGGGCCTTACGTCCAAAATTAGTGCATTTATATCTCTCTTGCTTATTGCTGCATAAAATTTGTTTAAAAACATTCCTATTAAAGTCTCACGAACCATAGGACACAGTGAAACCAAAAGTTCTCTGCTGAGTTTCTGAAAAATTCAGCAAAAAAATTCTCGCACAACATAACATACAAGAGAGAAAAATAGAAGTTCATACAATCCGGAGCATTTCTGTACCCTTGTAATCTACAATTCAATGCACGTCCCTGTATGGAAGAGGCCCATGACAACACGCAGGGTCCCTAAGACTGTTAGTGCCAATCTGCTTCCAATTCATGTCCCTAATGGTTCTAGAATTCTTTACAGCAACAAGAGTGTAGCAATGGTATTTGTTAATGGATCCAAACCTTCGACAGGTGTAGGCTTTAGCTGTCGCATTAGCTGTCGCATTTACAATCACTGCAAATGAACCGTTCATCAGTCAGCAATAAAAATGCATGAACACATACACATGTGTGTGTATAT
>WIPJ01002411.1:61071-76847 GCA_018155075.1 Cassiopea andromeda | reverse complement strand
TATATATATTTATGCATAGTTAACAGACAACAGTTGAAAATCGTGGTTACTTCTAAACGGGAACAGGAACAATTGTTATGTTGTTTAAAAAGACAGTCTGTGTTCACTTACCAGAGTATTTTTTCTCTTTGCTTAAACCAACAGCAAGTCCAATTGAGAGAGCGATTACAAATATAACAGCAACAACCTATAGAATTGAAAGATTTTGTTTTGTTTCTGCTTCAATGAAGCTTGATTTGATGATAGCTGTATTTGTGTGCTGGTAATATGTGTGAGAGCTTGGGAGCAAATTTTGTGTAAGATTGCGCGTGAGATCACTTATGAGATTGAGCACGTGTATTTGGGGATAGGTGATGGCCTGAGTGTTCAAGCAAAACCCCCGTATAGCATAAACTAGAGAAGGGAAATCAACACAAAACTTATAAGCAAACAAATGCAACTTGTTATCCCTTGCCTAATTTGCTATTCTGATTTCAAAACACTAATCCTACTCCTGGAATTTCCACAAATCCGAAGAAGGCAATCATATGCACCAAGGACAAATGATGCTGAAGTGAAAAAGTGAGGAATCATTGATACAAAAATAAGATTTGAAGCATACGATAATCTTTGTAGGGTTCATGTGCCACATACACATGATTTTCTGCCTACAGGAAAACCAATTGTGGCTCTACTTCATCACGAGAACATTCAAATAATGAATTACTTCACTTACTGGTCAGGTTCTAAAATAATTAGGATTTGTTACTCATAATACTTACTTGTAATACTATATATAATAGATTAGTAATAATTGTTAAATTATTATTCGAAAATAGTGGAATGTGATGCAGTTAGTCACATGACTAATCCCATTCTATATCAATATGTGTTATATATTCTTCTTGCGTTTATCAAAATAAAAGATTTCAACAATACTCTCCCCAATAATTTACGGCTATATTTCATATGTGCATCAGGTTCGTGCTCATAATACCAAAAGACAACGTTTCACCTTGTCCCCTTCTATATTGTTCGACAAATATACTAAATTTATATACATAAAAGATGCAACTTCTTCTACTTGATTGGCTGTTGCACTACGATACGTACCACTATAATGATCAACCTTTTTCTACTCGCTGATATTGATGGTTCCTGTGACCAATAAAGAAGAGGGAATGGTAATGATTATACATATTTTGCTGAGAAAAAGCAACCCCAATCAGGGGCGTCGGGAGGGGACACAGCAGATCATCCCGAGTCCCGAACCCAGAGAGGTGACCCTAGATACTATTTATAAATATATTAGTAAATATATTGTAACCATAAGCGTAGGAGGCAGGGGGTTGCAGCCCCCCAAGATGGGCAGAAATCCGATTCACTCGGGCAAATTTTCTGTAAGAATAATAGCGAATTTGGGCAACTTTTCTGCCTGCTCTCCAGCTCTATTTGATATCTCGGGCAGAAAATCTACAGCCCCCCTAAATCTGACATCCTCCTGCGCCCACGATTATAACCATTGGACTTTTGATTATGCATAATAGTTCCTAGCGAAAGAAGAACTTTTAAAAAATAACTAGGCGATCTCTGTTTTCGAATCAAAATTGTTAAAAGTTTTTACTATAAAACTTTTCAAATTTTATGATGACGTCACCGAGCCTCCCTGGTTTACATGCTCCTGATCAGCGGTCTACAAGCATTTGCAAGGCCCCTTAAAAAACATTAGTTTATCATCTGATTGTAACTCATGATAGTAGTTAAACGCAATATTTCAACTATGATACCGTTATGAGAATGTTATGCGCCCTCGTAGAAGATAGAAAAGTGTGCATTGTTCACACTTTGACTTCCTTGCCGTTGTTGATTGACAGCCGAGAAAAATGAATGTAACCATCTAACTGCAACACAAACAGCAATGCTACTTATTTCCAATGATGTGAAATTTATCCGGAAAACATGAAAAGAGAATTTTTAAAATAAAGAAAATTGACGAGGGAGCAAAAAGATAAGTGCGATGGTGATGATAAACTAATGTTTTCTTACGGGGCCTAATCTAAATCAAGCGAAACAGTAGGTTGTCTTAAATTCTGTTGCAAAAAATATATAAAACTCAGGGTACTTGTAATTTTTTAATCGCTATTGAATTTCGTTTTCAAAATTTCTAAACAATGTCTCGGAGCAAGTATGGAAACTGTACGAGGAAATGTAGCCATGTTTACGCTAACTGCCCCGCGAGAAAGAATCTAATGCTACCAGCTAGTTAATTGTCTAGCAGCAGTGGAATATCCTGTGAGTAGAACTTAGTTTCCTACGGAAAGCATGCAAGCAAAAGCAGGCAATAGCTGTGAGTCTATTGGTTCTATTTTGCAAACATTTCCTCATTAATGGCGGGCATCCTCTTTCGTAGACAAAAACCTACTAAGCTCCGACATTTCCAGACGAAATGGCGTTTACTGCAGACCAAACGTCTGTATAGACTGACTGCAAACCTTGGAATTGCTTAAAATACTGTGCTACACGGCGACAACGACGGTATGATATAGAAAGTAAACTGGCGTCCATTTTGCCATTGAATTTGCATGCCTCTCTCACTATGTCATCTATTTTCGATACCTGTTTTCAGCATTTTTACCTGATACAGAACATCATCTTCATTGAATTGGGAAGCAGGTGCTTCATCTTCCTCCGAATATTGCTTATATTCTCCATGCATATCCAAAACATACAACAAGCGAGTTACTCAGTAAGCGCTCTAATTTCAGTTTGCAAGTCTACTCATCGAAAAGGGGGAACACCAGGTGTGCGGGTATCCCCCTTTGCTGCAACAATCACGAGTGCATTTTCAATGAATAATAATGTTTAGCTTCGAAACAAAGAACATATGTGAAAACCTGGTTTAGCTTGACCCCCCCTCGTACTATCTATGATCTATCCAGACTTCTATTACGCATGTAGCGTTCGGGATCAGTTCTTCATTTACGCAAAATACCTTATTTATCTTATATCAAAAGAAAACAAGAAGAAAACAATTCAATTTGGGTTTCGATTCTCCCGTACTGGGTTTTGTAATGCTAAACAAGTCTTTCATCATACACTAAATTGAAGTGTAAAAATTGATGCTGAAATAGGAGAAGAAAAGCAATGTTATTCCCAAACAAAATAAAAGGTAGAGTAAGCCAGAGATCAAGTGGTAAATCACTGGTCTATACCATCTAACATAACAATAGCAATTTTGCATAACATAACCCTTGAAGAAGAATTAGATGAAGTGAGTGCATTTTCTGGAGTTATGTTATATATAACTCCATGTTGTGAAAAACTCATACGGGAAAAATAGGGGCTGGGGGATACGAAATGCCAAAAGTTTAGTGAAATAGTTCTACTATTTCACTCTCTGATGAGTATTTCCAGAAACTACTCAAATAAACAAAGATTTAAAGACTTTATCGAGCTTGGATGTTGCACTCACTGATCAATCTTAGACTTAAGCAATTTTGAACTATTATCTTTTGATATACTGAGTCAAGTTATATTTTGTACGCAGAAGCTAGTGATGATGGAGGAGGGTGGGTCTCATGGAAGAATGTTACGTAATGAAGATGGGGGTATCAGCTCTAATGTGGCCAGCCTTTACAAAGGGAGTGGGGATCAAAATGGCAGTTTTTCCCGTTACATACTTTTTGAATGATCCCAAACCTAAGTATTTTTGTTTAAAACAAGAATGTACTCAGGCAAACCTAAATAGGCCTACGTATGGCAGCGTTTCTCAAATAGTGGGGCGTGACCCTCAAGGGGGGCGCGATACAATGCTAGAGGGGGGCTTATGGCCTTGAGGAACAGGTATACATATACAATTTCTATAGATGTTCTTATTTATAGCGAGTAAGGGAAGCGAATTTTTTCTCTTTCTATTGGGGGTCTTGCAAAAAATATGTGAGAAGCACTGACGCAGGGTAAGAACTTGAAGATTATCGACTCCGGAAGAAGGATAATTACAAGGCTTCACTAGTTAGACAGCATGTGAAGCCAAAACCTGCTGCCGCCTGCAGCCGGTCAAAATAGAGAGGGGAGTTGCAATCGTCATGACTGCTTTTTCAGCCGAATAAACGAGGTTCCAGACAAGATCACTCTATTCTATTGACCTTTTTGTCAATTTTCACTCTGCAAAGTCTTACCTGACAGGGTCGTCGATGGAGGGACCTGATCACCAAGGTCGTATATAAAGCTCAGGTAGTGAAGCATACTACTTCTGAGAAGAGTGGGGGGCAGTGCCTCCCCTTCCCCGGTTTCGACACCCTGCCTGAGACCAAGTTCACGTGTGCAAATTTTCCCCATTGATAATCTGATAGTTCTGGCTGGAGCATTGTGGCTTCAAAAACAGGCCTGAACAATCTGATGAATGGGAGGGGGGCTCACTCATTCTGGGTTTATTCATTTTGGATAGGGCACCCAAAGGGGCTAGCCCACTCACCTGCCTTGCCACAACAGCCCTAAGTGCTGCAGTGCTGGGATGGCGTAAAATACACAAATTGCTGTACGAAGTAAAAAATTAATTACCGACGAATTCGATGGATTCAATAATCAAGAACATTCGCTAGAGAGCTGTTGAGCTCTCAGGAGCAATTAAATCAATATTCCTGGCTGCTTTGCACCAGCATGCCCAGGCCATGCTAACATCGACAAAGCCAAAACTTGTAATGCTCAAATATGTACGCAACATTACCTTCGTTTTTATTTGTAAACCTTCCATTTCTTCGATGCTTGTGCGTAGTTCTCGATTGCTTTTTCAGGTATGACTACACTCTCATCTCCTGCTCTACCTTCAGACTACGGCTAACTACTTCCTACCAACTTCCAACAAGCCAGTACATAAACTAAGAGGAGAGTGGAACGGGGGTACACAACTACTTTATAAGGTCCTGAGACAGGTAGCCAGAGTCTGAAGGTACTCTTTGGTCCCGAATAAATGAGGGGTGTCCTAATAAGCAGGGGGCTGGAAAAATCCTGAGGGTGATATAAACGGGGGTTGGAAGTCAGGGCTAACTGTGCACCGACCAGCATCATCATCATCATCATCATCTCGTACCCTTTGTATCCTGTCTGATAAAGACATTGATTGCCTCATGAGTAAACTTTTTCCATGCTTTCCTGTCATACACGTTTTTTTTTTATAAGAAAATCATTATTTTGCCTCAGCCTCAATTTTCTTAACATTTCCCGAAATTGAGCCTCAGATTTTCTTAAATTTTTCTTAACTTTTACTGAAATAAACTGGCTAGAGTGGTTTACACTGTCGTTAATAATATTGTAAACTTGAATTTGAATTCCATCTACAACATTTTGAATGCAATAAAAACGAAATGCCGCTTTTTGGCATATAAAAAAAATAATTTTGGAAATTGAGCCTCGTGATTTTCTTACGATTTTCTTACGATTTTCTTAAGATTTTGACGATTTGAGCCTCATTTTCTTATAAACTTTTTCTTATAAAACAAAAACGTGTATGCGTCATGGATAAAAGTGGTTTGGCTTTTACCGAATTGTTGTAGGTATGTTTGTTGTTGTCTCCCTCGTGCTCTTTTCCAGGTATCAATCCAGTTAGAGATAGATGTGCCAACCAGCACAAACAAAAAGTTGTGATAAATATCACTGCAAGCAAATACAGTGGAATTCCACTTTATCACCGTGCCAAAATATGCAACAGTAGTAAGCATAAATTAGCATAGTTTACGACAATTTAAGACATGCATTGGAGTTCACAGTTAGTAGCAAGGTAGTCCCAGTGGCAATGGAGGAGCAAGAGGGGCTCGTGCAGGGGCGCGCCAAAATAGGCGGAATCTAGTTCTACACTTTTGCCGAATCTGTCAGTAATTCTGTACTTGTCAGAAAAAATTGCGTAATGATCATTGCTTGTGGGTAATTCTGGGATGTTTTGTAGCCTGTCGTTCTTTGTTACATTCCTCTCTCCTCCGAATAAAAATGACAGAATTGATCACCTCTGTGCGTAGAAGTGTTCAACATCGTTTTTACTTCCAAAACATGATGATGAAGCAATAGTTAAACTCTTAGAAAAGTAAAATATTTCCTTCATTCGATGATGCAAAACTTTATTTTTTTGGGTGCTTGTCAAAGGGAGAATTGCTTGTGGCTAAACCAGAACCAAGAAAACCGATCCCATTTTGATTTACCTTACAACCAGTCAAACTGTGGGTTAACGGGATATCACTTAATACTGTATCACTTAATCGTTAATTCAGTTACTCAACCACAATACCAACTTTTTTACAGGCTTCTAGAAAAATTTAAAATCAATAATAAGCGGGGGCCTATTAAGAACGGGGGATTGGAAAATTTAAGACAAAATAAGCTGTAGGAGGTCGCTTATTCGGGACCTAAGAGTAAATAAGAGAATATACGTAAACAGGACAATAAATCAAGAGTCAATAGTCTTCATATAGCCTATTGGCTTTGTTTTCCATTTCCAGTTTTCTGTGTGAAACCTCACCCCCTAGTTGTTTCCATTACTCCATTTCTCTATCCATTTGATCAGGCTGCCGTGAAGGAGGGGCGTGGGGCGTCACACCCACCTGGAAAAAGCTCTGTCGACGAATGTTGCTTCTTATCAGCAAATCGTACGCCTCCCGGGGGCATTCTGCAACTGTTAAGCCTCAGTCAAACCAGCGCAACATTTTTCCAAAGTGGTCAAGCCAGTACAACAATTGTGCCAAACATTGGTGGATATATCAACGACCAAAATAACCACAGAATCTGATGTCATTCACGATGTCATTCACTCAAACTCAAACTTTCTATGGCAATTGCAAAGAGCGAAGAGAGCAGTGTACTCTCCAGTCCGGAGTAGACGTCCCACCCCAACTGGTTTTTGAAAAAATGTACACCATCCCCGCTTATTAATTTTGATCCAAGATGGCATTGCTGGATGAGCGCATAAAAAGAGAGAAATTGCTGTCAGAAGCACTGTCAACGCAGCTAAAAGCCGTACCAACGATGGTAGTATTTAGAGAGGAAGATGCAGGCACGTAGGAACAGTTATTTTTGCATATTCAGAGTTTTCACGTGTCCCCTGTGCCCCCAACTTTTCAAAGATTCGGGCAAAGTCCCCCTTTTTATGTAACATAGTTGCCCTGTTTGAAAATTCTGAAAATGCCACATTTGTAGCCTACTACTTTAGCTACTTTAGCTACTTTAGCCACATTTGTAGCCAAAGTAAAGGGCGTAGTTGTCACCAATTTCTTGATGACTCTGCCCCCAAACCCCCGTCCTTCTGCATTAATTCAACAACCTTCCTTCATTTCAAATAATTCTAGCTGCCACGCCCATATTGTCCACAAAATCTTGGCCCATAACCCCCAGAGGGTATACGTTCGTTCTGCCAATGGTTATTGCTACGAAAACGCAGGCTCTTACTCTTTTTTCGATTGCGCCTCCAAAATCACCCCCTCAACATTTCCTTCTTCCACTGCTTTTTCATTCTTTTCCTGTGTTCTTTAACATCTAAACTCGTAATTCAAATCCCATTACTGCTCAGCAGCCTCGTCGTATTGCTTGTGAAGTCCAGAAAGAAGACACGTAGATAAATATATACAAAACTTGATACCATATATGACTATTTACAAATATGACGATTGATAACGTAAAGGTAGGTTAAGCATAGCTTGAACGTGTATAGAAGTTGTAAAACGTGAACCGAACTGAACTGGTTTTGATATATACAATACTATATAAATGTCAGAACACTAAAATAGTCTCCAGGCTACTAGAGCCACTAGTTCCCAGACCTCAGTATTTGACATTGCTACAATTGAACTACTAAAGAAGTAAAAGTCATTCGCCACTTGCATAACGCCATATTTGCCGCTTTTGAGACTCACTTCCCTTCTCGTATGCTGCGCACTATTCCCATTTTTAATGGAAACAATCATATGTCATTCAATTAAACTACAATTACAAATCTCACTATTACAAGGTAATTTGCAATTGGCTAGCCTGAGTTACAATACATGCAAAAATGTAAATAACAATTGTTGTATATAAGACAAAACAAAAAAAAAACAAAAATGCTAAAAGCAAAGTAGATTCGGGTTGTCCCATGGTTGGTCTCTGCAACAGATGTAGTAGGTTGTTCGAATTGAACTTGTAGATAGTTTAGACATGAGAAAACGTTTTTGTTGGTTGTCGATAGAGAGAGAATCACACATTTTAAGAAATGAAAGACATGAGTTAGCATAGATCCCAAGAGAGCCCATTGAGAGATTTACAAAGGTGACAGATTTATATTCAAGAACCTGTTTCTTATGTATTCTTATGTCTTCTTAGTTATAGCGCTGTTTCCAAATTAATTTTTGGATAGTCAATACAATATCTATTACTCTGTTTCTCTTTTGATTTGTTTTATGATGACGTAAGACATCAACAAAGATTTCAATATATTCCTTTGATATTCAGATGATGTTGCACCTTTGGTAATTAGAACAATTTCAGAATAATCTGACTGAAAACCAGAAAATTTAAGACTATTAAAGCTCATCAAAGATAGGTATTCTTATAAACAAGGTGTGTAACTCTCCATATAAATTATGTACTAGCGTAACAAATCAAGGCAATCCCCTCCTCCTTAGAGGCGATACGCAACGGGTGAACGACCCCTTAGGCAAACATACACCAGGCCTAGGTAGTTCATGCATCCTTTTTATAAGAACATAGCCATGGGTGTAGGAGAACGTCCAATTTTGGGGGGCTGTAAAAGCTCTGTACATTTCCTGTTCGAATGTCCTATTGTTCTTTCAGAACATTTACCCGAGTGAAACGGATCTCTGACCAGCTTGGGGGGCTACAGCCCTCTTGCCCTTCGCCTCCTACGCTTATGAACATAGCCCACAAAAATACTACGGCTCAAATTTGCTGAGACTTGAGAATAATTTAAGCATAATGCAGTCCTGTTCTGCTCTTGTTTCTTTATGATGAACTAGCACATCAGTAAAATTAGAATTGCTGTTCTTTGAGTATTGAGGTCAATTCACTTTTTTCGCTTAAACAAATGAGAACATTCTTAGCTGCAAAATTAAAAATTTTTTAGAATGCTGAATTTCGGAGAAAAATTCACTATTCTTGGGAGAATTATATAGTTTCTGTGCAACAATGCTAGCCGCAGCTTTCCACAAGCTGAGCGAAAAATTGCTTGGATTGTCGGTAAACATTTTCGAGCTTTTTAAAATTCGTAATTACACGATAAATCACTAAGATAAAGGTATACAGTTGGGGAAAAAGCGTCATAAAATTAAACAAAAACACAGCAACCATGCAAATGTAAGTTTACTGGCCAGCATGAACATAGTAAGCAGTGGGGAGGAGCAATAATTTACTAATGCAATTCAACTCAATTTCAAGGTATGCCAATAGGCCAATCAGCAAGCTGAAATTGCGACTAAATTGAGAAACGAGCTAGTTTGCAGCTGGACTTACACGATAAAATTGCCGAGTGCATTGCCAAGTAGCTTACATGAATAGAGCTGGAATTTTCTCTACATGTGTGCAAACTTGTTGAAAAGTAGGCAAGCCAGCTTTGCACGAGGAAAAATCTATCACAGGAAGCTTGTTCAAAACTCATACTGTCAGGTATCCCGAAGTGCGCCTGCGTCGTTACAATAAACAATTTTTGCTTAGAAGTTATGTAGGACGCGTACAGCATACAGTTCACAGATGTAGATATTACGTTGAGTCTCACTATGAGACTCGATATAAGAAAATTAGCAATTGTTTTGGTAGCGTTTTAGAAAAACAGTTAGTCAATTAGGATGAAATTACTAAGAAGTTTTTCTTAATTTTAATTGGGTAGAGTAATCGTAAAATTCGATTTCTATTGGTTATACCCTCATTTATCACTGTATAAGTCGTAACATAATCTTAACAGTAGGAGTGGTACGACAGAGTATAAAAGAGTACGAGTAGCAGAGATTCTCGTAACAGTGCATGTCTATTCATGATGGGAAGAAAATTGTGAAAACGAACACTTGCATTTCTCTTGAGTTACTCTGTTCCTTTATCCTTGAATTAACGTTTGAATAGGAAATTGAGTTCGTACACATAAATTATGTCATGCTTATACCAAATGTGGTATGAGCGAAGACCTTCCCATGTTTTCTACAAGCCCATTCAGCCTCTAAGTCTGAGTCAGCTGCAATGATGTGCCGATGGGGGGCGTAGGGGACGCCACGCCCCCAATATTTTCAAATTTGCAAGAAAGTTGGTCAAAAGTTAGCCAGGCTGCCAAGAAGGTTGGCTACAGTATTTTCTGTGACCTTCTTTTTTAATTAGCAATTTAGTAACAATAATTGGTCAATTGGTCAGAACGCCCCCCAGTAGAAGGTGTCTCGGCACACCACTGGCCAGCTGAGCAATAATATTTTTTTTAAAGGTAAATACATCCATCTGCAAAATAATTTTAACAAATATAAAGAAAAAATAGACATTGATGAATAAAAGCTACAAGCCAATACCTGTTATGAACAATTTACAAGAATACAACAATATACAGCGAGAAATCAACTATACGTTTAATGGGAGAATCTAGTGACCATAGAGTTCTATGATAGCGACAAAGTGCCTCTATCCAAGCTCTGTATACTAAATAAAATCAGTCTGTATGTTCTGCAGGGAGTTTCGCTTTTACATTTCTCAGAGAAAACATCCAAAGTAGATATTTTAGACTAGGATAACAATTCTTCAATCTAACTACTTCTAACATTGAATCAAGAAATCTTGCTCTTGAATTAATAAATAAACCAATAACAACAAACAATGAATTCCAGTTACTATTGAAAATTCAATCA
Organism: Cassiopea andromeda; assembly: GCA_018155075.1. Classification (NCBI taxonomy): domain Eukaryota; kingdom Metazoa; phylum Cnidaria; class Scyphozoa; order Rhizostomeae; family Cassiopeidae; genus Cassiopea; species Cassiopea andromeda. Next base: position 66,015 of record WIPJ01002411.1, on the reverse strand, counting down.
TTTTTAAAAAACATCAAATAGGCCCATTGCCAAAATTACTAAACGCTTCAGAGCTTAGTACACTATAAATTATTTTTAAAAAATATGGCAAATTGTTGCTACTCGCATATCACCAAAGAGTAATGCCATGCTTAGGTTGCGAAAAGAAAAGGAATCCATGGTTTCTAGCATGATTGTTGACTCATACCAAGAAAGAGTACTGATATTCAACCGTGGAGAGAGTGTGTGAGAAGAAGTGAAGAGAAAGGGGGTTGTAAATAGACATTTCATAGCAACCTTAAATTCACAGGCCAATATCAATTACTCTCAGTTGCCAAATAAACGTTCCCCCGCTTATTAATTTTCGATTTTTTCCAACCCTCCGGACCTTATTAGGGCCCCCGTTTATTAATTTTAAGGAAATTGATATTTGTTACAAACCCGTCATTTCATTTCCTTTCTCTTTTAGTACTATTTACACCCAACTTTCATGGCAAAATAGCGTACTGCTGTATATATTTTAGTTTTATACTTAATGACAACCTGTTTTTGTTCTTTCTGTCCTTGTATAATCATTTAAAGCCTTTTCTCAAATTCCGACCCCCCCGTTTATTTTGACACCCGTCTATTAAATTTCGGAATTTTTTCCGGTCCCCTCTGTTTGTTAGGAACCCCCGTTTATTTGGCACTTGAGAGTATAACATTTCCATCCATCTCTGGCTTCAGATCAGTTTGAAAATTGTGCTTTCTGATCATCTCCGGCTTTTGATCAGTTTGAAATTTCTCCTTTCCAGATACACAAAAATCTGGGAGCATGTCAAAGAAATTATAACCTCGCACTGCTATTGCCTTTCTTGCTTACTACCAGGCACGTACCTGTAGGGAGGGAAATGAGGCAAAGCCCCTTGAATGAAAAATTTTGCAAGGTTTCCCCTCCTAACAGAATTTCCTTCCAGTTACGTGGTAACAAAATAAGGACATTTCCTCTATTGGTCGCATAATACTTTTGCTTCAAACCAGAAACTGGATTGCCCATCAACGTTCAGACTTGAATGCTAAACGCTGCTCTAAGATCAAATTTCAGGTATAGAGCAAATATTAGAGGTAAAATTATAGTCTTTTGGTGTTCACTATAGGCAGGGCTAGATAAAGATGACGTGGGAAAGTAAAGAACACCATTTCGTACACAGAAGTCACTGCATTGAGGCTGTGGAACATAAAGAGTTTATGGTTTACATGATTTTTAGCCAGCCAAAAATCATCTAAGTCTCTCAGCTCCAAAGTTTTTGCAGAATATCCGATGGGCTGTTTGAAGCCGGGTAACCAGTATTCATGCTTTGTGTGATAAAGCGTATTATTGATGTTTGACTTATGCAAAAAGTTCTCCAATAGGCCAACTCAATATTTGCAAGTTTTAATCAGTATTTGCTAATATTTCTGGGAAAGCCACCTATCAACCAAAACGAATTCTCTGACAGAAAAAGAATCAAGTAAATAATCAAATAACATAAACGCGAAAAGGGAATTCATGTGCTCTTTAGGACTTAAAAGGCAAGCAAAGGACTCATAGAGCAGCCTCTACAAACACGCAATCCTAAGATAAGTGCATCTAGGTACTGCCAGCCAGATAGTAATCCTAACAATTTCGAAAGAGTTTGATGAATAGCTATAGGGAGACAGAGCACGACTGAAATAGCCTTGTAAAGAGAATGATGAACTGTCATTGAAAAATCAGCAATAAATGTAGTATATAATGAATGGATAACAAAGCAAAGGAGTAGAGAGCAGAGACGTAGAAGGCAATCGAGAAGTGAGAGGGGTATATGCATTCAGAAGTAGCAATAGTTTGGTGAATAGTTTGGTGAATAGCAATAGCGAGGAAGAGCATCATTAAAATTGTCTTGAAAAGAGAATGATGAGCCTTCATCGAACAATCAACAATAGATGTAGTACATAATGACTGGATGGCAAGCAGAAGAATTGACATCAGAGACATAAGAGAAAATCAAAAAATGAGGGGGGTGTATGCATTCAGAGGCACCCTAGCAAACAAATGAGAGTGGCTCTATACGTTGTCAAGGCACACTTTACCAGAAAATTTGTGAAAATGGGACGGCAGTAAATGCCCTCAGAGAGTAAGCTGTCAAGGAACACTTTACCAGAAAATCAGAAAATTTGTGAAGAAAGGGAGCAAGTGTCTCCAGTTCTTACTTCTACGATAAAGAGTGGAAGCATCATGATGATAGAGATAGTAGTAATAGATAAAATTTCTAAGGCATCTCTTAGTAGCAGCCAATTCTAAAATTGATCCTGATTATTTAGAGTATGATTACCTCAAGTATTAGAAAAGGGAGTCATTTCTTATAGTAATAACATATTCCCATGCAAATATTATTCCACAATACACAAATACCATACCACAGTTAACAAGAGAGTAGGAGGAATAAGTATATCATTGCTAAATTACAAAATTATCGAAGTCTCATGGGGATCCAGCACATACGTGCTATACATGGTGATTCGAGTCAAACCAGAGTTCACGGTATGTCTCAAAGAGCATCTCTAACGCTCTACACCATGGAGCATCAGAAAAATTGTAACTCCAGGTATGATGCACGGGGTAGGAGGATTTGGAAATAGCCAGAGGAACGTGTTGTTAATTTTACTAAATACGTACGTCTTGGAAGCCCCAATTCACTGATGATTATGAAATGAAGAACTGTGACAGAAAATTTGTGACTCCAAAAAGAATCAATCCACCATGTACAATGATTTTAATCCACGACAGAGACTTTCTCTTTCGCTCAATCAGCATGTAAACGATGCAGGGGAGTGCAAAGATGTATGCTAGTCCGCTAAATGAGCCAACGTACCTGAAAATTTTAAGAAAATTTATCTGATGTATGACATAAATACACGTGTATTTGGGTGTGTATTGTGCATTGGACAATACAATTCAATTTAAAGAACTCGCTAAATATTACCCGCATATACCCTCAGCTTCACTTAAAGCGCATCAGTACTTCGTCTACATCACTGATTTCCAACCGTGGTTCCCCGAAACCCTAGGTTTCCGCCAGCACAGTCCAGGGGTTCCACTACAAGTTATAGAATTGCTACGATCGAGAGTATATCTTAACTCTCCTGTGCAGATATAGGAACGACGGTTCCTCAAGCCACTGGAATACACTCTTGGGGTTCTGCTCCACCAAAAGGTTGAATACCACTGGTCTACATTGAAGTTATCGAGACTAACGTGTTTGCTTTGTTGATAAAAGCAAATCAGCAAATTTAACTGAGTGCTTCTCATGATGTCAATTCATATTCAATGCACAATGCGTGAAAGTTAGCGACAAATGTAATCAGCTAAAGATATGAACTATTAAGAATCGATGTGTGAGACACAAAGCAATATTACATAAAATTACAAGCAGCAAATCCTGCTATTCAATCAAAATTTAAAATTGTACAAAATGAAAAGAAAAGATACAGACTACATCCTATACTATATGTCAATTGTGAATATAGAAAGAAACTCAATACTCGCAATATGCAGAGTAATGACCTTTTTCGTATGAAAACTACAGAAAGAGCCTTTGCCATTCCATATCCATACAATACCTATAGCTCTAACAGTTTACGGAAGGAGGTTGGTTTACCAATAATATGCATGAAGAACATCCTGCAGCTCTACGGAACTCTTACACAAAAACACAGTAACAACAACAGTATATAATACCTTATAATGTGGCCAACATGTGGGTATAAGACTGCAAACGTAATACCAAGTCCAATAATAACACAGTTCAAGACAACTACATGCAAGAATCTACGAAATGAGAAAGCATTTCATTGGCAAGAATTTAAGGTATAAATAGTGGATTGCAAGCAATCTTGGCTACTACAGGAAATACCTAACGATATGAGAGTTTCATTGAAGCAGAAGTAATACCATTGCAACGCTTAGCTAGTCTTCAGTCCCGAAAAAAACATTCCCTCCTCTCTTATAAGTTTTCTGACAAAATACACCCGGGACATAACGCGAGAAATCGAACTTCTCATTCCATTCCAAATTGAAACCCATCCATTGCCGATGAAAGGGAAATTTTCCACCCACCCTGTTTATTCCAGCTCCTCAACGCTTAGTGAGTTTTCAACCCCCTACTCTCCCAACCCTCCCATCTATGCATAATTCAAGAGCACTAGCTTTTCTACAAACCTTGATGAAAGGTAGAGAAAATGAAAAATGATGTGCTTCTGAGGCTTTCAGGGAATAAGAACCTATTCTCCTCTCTCCTTCATCCTTTTCTTAGTCTACTTAAGAGTTCTCTGACCTGTATTCTTTAGTTTTCCTAAACATGAATTCCATTTTACAACAAAAATAATTCCGCAAATTTTTAAAGCCGCTGCAGGCTATTTTAGCACTGTGGCCTAAGACCCTGATTGCTTTTAGGTCAAACAACACAGAAAACAGTTGAATTGTGTAGAAAAAAATTATGACAAAACCTCAAAAAAGCGAGAAAGAAACAAGACTACAATTCAATAACTCCAAGGCCATATCAGAAAACATTTTCGTCTTCAGGGCAGACTTGAAATCAAAGTTTCCCTAAGTATTCATTTAAAGAGAAGCGAATTTATGGAATTACTACGGAGAAGGATATGTGTCTGGCAAGGAATGAAAAAGTCATAAGAAAAATATACTTACCCTGGGTAGGTTTTCTTGAACATCAAAGTGAATGTCTGGACCCTGATGATGTATGTCAGCAATGGATAGACTGTTATCATTTGGAAAAGCAGACCAAGACGGGCGCAAAACGTCATGACGTCAAATTGTGGAAAATTATCTAACAGAACCTAGAGATACGCATTAAACATACGCTGACATAAATAAATATATATATACACATATGTACATATATATATATATATATATATATATATATATATATATATATATATATATAT
>WIPJ01002411.1:23453-60905 GCA_018155075.1 Cassiopea andromeda | reverse complement strand
TATATCCTTCATTGGCTTAAGACATATTAATAATATAATGAACCACTGTACAGTAAATTTATTTAAGGAGGCTGCATGTCTATTTGCGTGAGATTTATAATGCTTCCCGACCTCTTCAAAGAATACTACATGTCATCTGGTGAGGTAGGGTGTAACATAATCAGAGTGTATTTACCTGCTCTATGCAATCCTTTGCAATGGGAAAATACGAATAAAACACTATGCCAATGGTAAAGTATGTTCCAACTGTTAAAATGTAGGCAATAGTCAGATCACGTGTCTAAGAGAGGAAGGAAATTGAAAGATAAGATGAATGTAATGAAGCCTTACTAGATAAATTGCTTTCCAAAATAACCGAAAAATTCATAACAAAATCAACGTATTTTCACTTAGTAATCTGTATTTCAACGTATAATATGTACTTCAATGGGAATTTTACATACACGTTCATACTATGGCTCCTAGGCTAAGCAATTGCATGAGAATCAACACATGAAAATAGTACACACAACAAAAGTTCTTTCCTTGTTGCACTACATGAGGTACTACATCATACGATAGAGATTATGGGTCATTCAATTAGTACGTACATACTAAAATGGCAAAAATTTGATCCCCTCTCCCCATCGTATGCACATGTACGCTTGCTATGACCCCCCATTCTGTATATGCTCTTTCCCGTCTGAATCCCCTCCATTTCTAACGGGAAAGCTTTCAAATATCCAATCAATAAGTCCATAGAGAAAACATGAAATAAAAAACATGGATAGCTTGTAATGTCGATAACTTTTGACCTACACAAGATATAAAATTGCTCCTTCTGGAAATGTGAATTGAAGACTTTCGAACATGCTTGCAAAATTTTTTCAATTATCCGAAACTCTGTTTTATCAGCTTTTTCGCAAAGAAGGTACACTTTTTACCACCAAAACACGCTTCTCGATGCTTTTCGAACGAATTCTCGCAACATTATTGGCAGGAATCCTTCGATGATTCCTTTGCTCGCCAATTAAGATATGACGCTTATGCTGATCGTATCCAATTTCTCTCTAGAATGCTCCTCTGTCAACTACGGCATAGTGCTGCTACCCACACCGGCCGATTTTGCCAGCTTTTACATACAAGTAAAAATTGCCAAAACATACTAGTATATGCATGCATAATGGTATATATCATGGGTGGCCAACCCGCGGCTCGCGAGCCGCATGCCGCTCTTTGCCCAGTTTCATGCGGCTCTTTCATGCATATTAAAGTATGTGTTTCTAATATATGTTTACTTCGTTTGGTTCAATGAGATATTTTCGTGTGAGAGGAAAGGATGGGGGTGATGCTCATGTATCCTTATATATTTGATGTGGCTCTTTGTGGCATCAAAGTAAAGTATGCGGCTCGTAGCCTATCACTCGTTGGCCACCCCCTAATATATAAAGTAGATGATATGATACCATATGAGCTGAGCACATTACAGTATATATTTTACTTATATAAGGTATCCTTTCAAAATACATAATTATGGATCTCTATGCATTTTCTTATATTTGAAAAACATATTACATCTGCAAAGTAATAAACCACGGAAATCCGAGAATTCCATGGCTAATTAATGATAATGGATCATGCTAAAAATAATTATCTGCTCTTACTACTATTAGCTAATTATCTCAGTATTTATTTAACTGAGTTAACTACCTACTTGCTTATTTCCTATATTATTAGCTAACCTACAGTCTACAGTGAGATGGCAACTTTTATACTTACACCAAAAATTAAAGATCGAAGTTTCAAAGCCATTGTCAATATACATTCAATGTTGGATGAAGACATCCTGTGTTTCAGTAAAAGAAATATTCCCTAACTTAGAAAATGTTCTTCTGTCAACAAAGTACAGCCAACAAAAACGATACCAACAATGAATCATTTTCTCTAAAAACTAGGACCCCATTTACACTATACCGGCTTCTATCGTCGCGTTGCGTCATGGAATGATCTCTGTCGGATAGGGCGATCATTTATACTATCCCGGGTAGCGTTACAGCAATATGGCGTGACTTTCATATCATCTACAGAGCAAAATGACTTTCCTCCTATTTACGGAGCGTCTCCTACCGGATAGCTTTGGCATGGCGTAAATGGTACCCCCTAACCAATAGAAAACTCTCGGCGCAACGATAGCTATCCTGTATAGTGTAAACAAGGCCTAGGAGACTTTCTCAAACGGAATTAGCAAATCTTAATTGATCTTACGTTGTTCTCTGGCTTCTCCTGATTCCTCATGATAGATAAAACAGCATTATGCATAAACATTGCTAAGGCGAGTGTTCCAGTCAATGCAGGAAATTTAGGACTGAAAACTGAAGAAACTCCGAAATTATCATCAAAATTCATTCTCAATAACTTCATAAACGTAATCAACAATTTTCTGGAAAAAAGGAACAACGATAACTGCTAAAACAAGATAAAGAGGATACAAATTACAGATAATAATAGCACATTGAAGCGGTTCATCCTTGATAAACTGCCAAATGAAAGAGGCAGCCGACATGAATAATATACATGGGGTACCGAGAGGATAACTGTGGCACGGAAAGCACACAGAGGTAGTTAGATGAGATAGAAGTGATGCACATAAATTGAAGAGAGTATAGAGCCCATTATAAATAGAAAAAACTAGTGTCAAGTTATCAACACTTACGTGGAGTTTTCTCATGATTAGCCGTGCTGTCAAATGCTAAATGAGGACCCCAACTTGCTGATTTAACAATGACGAAAATCACGATGTAAACGACAGAAACAGTGCCTAGAAAAATCCACATTTATTGATTGTGGAAAAAGACAGGTTACTGCTTAACAAGAAGAGGTGTGCACTGATAAAAAACAGAGCATTTCTGCATTGCACGACTTAGCATAAATATGACATATATCTAACGACGAAAAATGAGCATGAACAATATGAATACATCAGGAATTTTTAGGTAAGCTCTCCTTGCCGAAAGTGTTAACAGATTTTCAAAATAACGAAATTTACAGCAATATGCCTAGGATTTATTAAATATACCAAAGGGACGCTTGTTCAGTTAAATTAAAGCTTCTTGCTGTAGAGGGAGATTCGGCATATACAGTTGTTCGATTAAATAGTCTGTTGATACTACAGAACTTTACCACAGCATGAAAAAGCGGCAACATTCTTTTGGCATACTTAAAAGTTTTTTTTCGTCCGACACTCATCAGAGTATGAAAACGTCGGATAGTGACCTAAAGGTTAACCGAGATATATACAATATAAGTAGTAATATACTCGGTGCGATCCGGGCGCCAAACGACAGGCCTCGTTTTGGTGTCTATTGTATAAGGTATTGTTTAAGTGTCAAACGGTCCTTGGAGGTAAGGATAGAGTTTGACGGGCCTTTAGAATGAGAGTATATGATGTTATATTTGAGGAGTGAGGGGCATGATGTTAAGGAATGAGTGTCATAGAGTTAAGGAATGGAGTGTAGCGCATGCGTTGAGAGAATAAATCCCATAATTGAGGATAGAGGGGCGATGTCAGAGTATAAATAGGATAAAATACTAGTAATATGTAAGCCCTTGAGGTGCATCTGCGAATTTCTCCTCCTTCACCTTTCTAATGCTTTCACTACTATGTATTGGGGGGCGAGTTCGTAGAGGTGCCTATGGGGCTTTATTTTTGCGATTGCAGAATACGAAAGAAAATAGACTATATTTATTAGTTGATACTTATTATTGAATTGAACAATTGCTAGTAGGAAATGTATTATTTTCTGACATAAATTCAGCACAATTCAATATAGCATCATTTTCTCGTGCAAATATAGAGTTGGTTATTTCTCTTGCCCTATCAGTGAATTGTATATTTGTTCCAGATTTTGGAAAGATAATTGTGTTTCTGGGCGCGTTAGGATCACCTTTAACTGTTATTGATCCTCTAATTTCACGTCGTCTTTGTCTTCTCTCTTCTTCTTGTTTACGTAGTTTTTTTAATCTTTTCATGTGTTTCATCCAGTGGCTCAAGTCAGAGTAGATCTGTAAATAGTATATCAACGTCAATTTCTTGATTTTGAATTATGTTTGTGTGCAGAATAACGCAATAATAAATAGACATTATTATACTGTTTCACTACAGGTTATCTGTGTCTACAGTATCAACATATGTTATATCTCCAGTGTCTGGATTTGGTTTAACTATTTTACCATTTAAAGTTATCCAGCAGGGACCTGAATACAGTGCCCATGAAGGGGACATCATAGTGTATGCGTTCTTAGGTCCAATTTTTTTAACTACATATTGTTTTGGTTGTTTTTTTAGTCGTTGTCGTGCTGTATATGGATGATATCTGCACTCTAATAACCCATCTTCTGTAATATATACTGACGGAAATTCTCTTGCATTTACTGTAACCGAAGCACCAGTTTCTTTAACTACTATTCTCTCAAATCCATTGTGTTCTTGATATATCTCAATTGATGGTTTTCTCTTGGTCATCTGCGAATATTGTATTTATGTTAATTTCTTGATTACGAATTATCTTGCAACATTTTGAGGAGTATACGTTAACCAGTGTACCAGATTGTGTGCATATAGATATTATCTAATAACAAGACAACAAATATAATATATTATTAGTAATGTGATAAAGTACTCTTTAGTTATAGGATCGATAACTGTATATAATGAATACGATTGTAAGTTATTGTTCTTTATAAAGTCTAATGCTTCAATGTCCGTCGCCTTGTGTTGAATCTTTGGTGTTGTCGTCATCTGGAAATAATGGAGTCATATAAATTTCTCCAGTCTGAGGGTTAACTCTAAATATCTTATTGCGTATGACTGTGCCTTGAAGGGGGTACGGCATATCTGGTCTGTACATGACGTATTCTCCAGTGTTATCATCTTTTTTAGCTGTAAAGTATGATAATACTTCTTCTGTGGGCATTGATAGTAGATCCTTTGTTATTTTGAAGTCACACGTATACAATACTTCTACATATCCTTTGTCTGTGATATTGACATTTACGTAGTCTGCATCTACTGGGACTCCCGCATACGACCCAGTTTCTTTTATGTAGTAGTGAGCTACTGTGATATGTTGTAATTTTATTACGGATCTTAGTAACGTATATCCATCAATGTTGAGTCTTATAGTTGATAACGATGTTGGATCATCCTAAGATTAGAGAGAGACAATAAATACAGCTTGTTTTCCAGTAGTATATATAATAGTCGTCATAAGCATTTTTACATCAAGTAATAAATGAACCAAAGTTTAATATCAGACTATAATATACTACATCACTAACTACTAGCACTACTTATAAACGTTTGTTATATACGTGTTGGTTGTCATCTCTAGTCTAGCTAGAGTATAACAATATATATACTACTAAATCATCAACAGATAGATTCATCATCAGGAGGTAGCGGGAGTTTTTCGTGACCTTGTGGTCTCATCATTGTTCTTGCTAGTGCAATTGCACGTTTATTGAGAATGTCTGTTACTTTCTATGGAGGGAAAAGATATGGGGCTTAATCTTGTTTTTGTTGTATGCAGATATCATTAAATACTTTTATTAATTTACGCAGTTCTTCATCATTATCAACTGTAGCATTCCACACAAATTTTTGCTCTCGTTCATCATATAGGCTTACGTTATATGTACAGTTATTGCAGCATTTTGCTTCATGCAAGATGTCATTAACTGTATCAACATCATCACATTTGGTAAATGCACCAGACATTGTGCGTGCGTTGATTATTCCTAATGTAATGGGCCGTTTCGAGGATGTCTTGCGAGTTTTATCGCTGCCAATGAAATATCTATTTGTTGACGATTTCTACAAAATAGATAAGAGGGAGATTATGATTTCTTTGTTAAACAGTTATTAAGCATATCTAGCACGTCCCTAACATCACTCTGGGGGACTTTACATGTAATCATTTGCGTAGTTGACGAATTAAAGAGTCTTAGTGTAACTTTTTTAGCAGGATCAGCATTTTGGTGGGGTATGAAATTTTTAATGTCTTCAATATCGTGATATATTCTGCTTGCAGATACAACGCTGTTGGTTTCCTTATTATAGAGTCCTATTCTATACTCGGGGCGCCACTGATCATCATCTTGTTCACTCATCTATAGAGAGAAATGGCGGCAATTACTTGTTATGTCGGTTATGCACATTATAAACAGTTATTCCGTTTACTCTTTTTCTACTATATATTCCAAATCTAACACGAGAATGAGTAGTTGGTAGCGCAATATTTGGACGATTACGAGCCGTTGTTGGTATTGCCAGTGTTGGTATTGACGCCTAGAGAAAATTAAAATAGCTTAGGTATTCATGATATATATCTAATAGTTCGTATAGGTTATCAATAGTATTACTATGGTCTTGACTGTATGTTTCTGATGGTGGTATTGCGGCGGCCTAGAAAGAGTTTACAAAATGTAGCAAAACGTAGCATAAAGTATATCTAATATTTCATAAACGTTTTCTTCATCATCATCTGGGTGAGGACGTGCTGGCTATAACAGAACACATGGGACAGACAGTTACATTAGTTAGGGGGAGGGAGACTACGACTAAGTTTCTTCTTATTGAAGTTATCTAATATACGCCTATATTTAAGTGCACATAAACTAGCAAATAGTTCGGTATCATCATCATTACAACTCTTCTTCTTTGGTTGTAGTAGGGAGTGGGGTGTTGACGAAAATGTGAATGCCTCCTGTTCCTGAAAAATCGTTATTATATATAATTCTTATTCCTTGTCTGTCATTAAGTTCCTGTCTTCTCACATTTAATTTGTAAAACTCTAGTATATGCTCTTCAGGACATTCATCAAATAACGTGTTTTGGAGATCGTGAAGTCGAAGTAGGGACCGTCCAATTTCTATTGCTATGTTTATAGTGTGGTCTTCCTCTCTTGCGAGTTCTACATATCTACGTTTGAATCCTTGTTCAGAATTCGTCATAGAATTCGTGTGTTTTGTCTGTAATGGCAAAATATAGTGATAAACATAAGAATATTATGGCAAAACATAATCCTGCCATTACAAATAGTAATATTGATATACGATTAATAAAGTATTCAGTTTCAGAGCAACATCTGCACGAGTGGTTGTTGGGTGTCTCTGTCTTGCGGTGGAGAATCTACAAACAAAGGGATAGTAGTACGGACTTTACAAAGGGTGGCATGGACAGTATTTATAGGTTATAGATGCGCCTTCGTTCTTCGAGTTCTTGTTCTCGTCTGCAGTGGAGACATCCATCTACAAAGGGAGGCGTGTTGTGAAATAGTCTGTGTGCAAATTCTTTTTCTACTAAACTATAGTGAGGTGGGAAGAGTATATGTTTTCCAGTATTATCAATCTTTTTGGTCGTGTCAATTTTACTTAGTTCCCCAAGTAGTGCATTATACGATTGAAGCCAGTGTTTCATGTTTCTCTTTTGCACATATTCCAAATCTTCTAGTACTTCCGACCAGGTAATGTTACTCCACCACTCGATATCATCGTGCGCCACTCTGTATAGGTTTTTTGCGCTATATCTGATTCTGATTGCCCTTAAGTGCGCGTCGGTTGGAAGATCTCCCATGTACTGACTGTAGTATTCGCAGAATCTCTGTTCAAATGTTCTACGCAATCTATCGTACGCTTCAAGGTATTCGTGATCGTCTTTAATTCTGGTCATAAATTTCTGTCCAAAGTCGTGCCAGTCAATTTGCGTTATTCTTTCCTTTGTATCTATTAGGTGGTGTATGCAGTCGGTCATGCAAGTGTGCCACGATTTTACTCGCAGCCCTCCACATAGTATGCTGTGACAGCGATTTTCTCCACTGTAGAAATCCATTCTAGAGTATATTTGAGGTTTTATTTTATACCTTTGGTATTCCAATGATGTATCATTACTGTCGCACGAGGGGGGTTCTTCTAGGTATGGAAAAAACGGAGAGTCGCCTCCATATGGTAGGGCGTGTGCATCTGGTGAGCGCGCTGGAGAGGGCGGTAATGGCCATGCTAATAAACTGCTGCTGTCGTCATCATCGTCTGTTCTACTAGATTTGGGAGAGGAGCAGTCATCTTCGTCGTCGTCGTATTTAGCAACTTTTGATGATTCGCAGCATGACTGTGGCGATGATGATACTGCTTTTCGTTTGCGTGGAGAAGACGTCTATAATGAAAACACACACAAGTGTTATCTACGATTTTTTCTTCTTGATTGAAAATAGTCAAAGTCGTCTTTTTCGAGATTGGTAATTCTTGCAGTGAGCCATCCCAGTTTTTTATATATAGTATCAATTTCGTGTTCTAATCTAGCCATATTATCATCAGCGTGTCGTCGTTTGCGCGGGGTAATCATCTATAATAAAAGATAGTAATATGAGACGTTATGGTAGTTCCCCATAGTAGAGACGCATGTGTCCATGATCTCGTTGTCTTCTATTGCATAGTACGCATATACGTACAGTCTCTATAAGCGGATAGTGACCGTATACTGCGTGATGAGTGACTGGATTTGTACAGAGTACGGGTGTTGTGCGATCGATATTATATATCCAACAGTATATGCAAATTCGTTTTGTCTCGTATAGTGGAGGCCAGCATTGTCCGCGTATTTCATCTACAAATCCGTTTATAGTGTTCTCTCTAATACTATTGTTTATTGCACGTAGCGACGAGTGTCCCCAGTGACGACGTATCTAGGACGACAGAATATAGTTTTTGTTATCAACCATACTTTGTAGTAGCCATACAGTGTGGTGTGGGTGCATAGTTAGTGGTGTAGTGTAGAGTATTTTTGCATGTGGTAAACTTCGTTGGCCAGTATTATTCCACATAGGTCAAAAGCGACTTTTTTAGGAGGGTTGTTGGTCACTAGTGATGTAAGGTTATCCAGCTTTTGTAAATAGCCAGCTTTAATGTTCATGTATTTTGATCTAAAGTAGATTGGAATTCCTCCGAATATAATGCCGTTTTCATCTTTTGCGTCTGGCGGTAATTCATTGAGAGCTTTATCGAGGATATGATAACAATCGCAAAATTCCTCCACACTGTCGGTGTTGGTATAAATGTGATCAAACAATTCTGCCCATTCAATGTTTTTGTACCACTCGTTGTCACGAGAAGTAAATTCTTCCACACAGTTTGCTAACGAAGTGTGCCACAAATCGCATTTAAAACCATCGTGTAATTCATAACAAAACCAACTGTTGCATCTGAAATATCCATCTTCGTCCACCCATGCGTAATCATTAGTGTGACTGTCTCTGATGCATCGGTGTTCAGTGCACGATGAGGGATGATCGGTTAATCTCGCTTGCTTTACGTGTTGTTTGAAGCAATAATCTCCCGTGTTTCGTCCATAATTATCTGCACTATGTCGCCTCTTTAGGTGATGACGATTCTGCTGTGTTGTCTATAAAAGAGTAGTATTATTGAGTCTAGATACAAGTGTCGTATTTAGTTGAAAGTCATCATATACAGAGTTCATTCGTTTGTATTGGTGTAGAATAGCGAGGGCTAGTGCTTCTTTGCTGCTGGTCTGTGGCGAAACATTTTTAGTAAAGCGGGTGATTTCTCGCCCTTCTCTCTTGCTTCTTTTCTGATTTCTAACTGCTGTAGATAGGCCACAATGTCTCTGTCGACTTTTTCCTCTTCTGCAGTGGTAGTATCCATCATTGTGCTGCAAGAGGATGCAGAATGTAGTAAATCAATTTGCAGTTTGTTCATCATTGCAGTTTCCCTAGTCGAAGATACGATTAGCGATAGTTTATTTAAATCTTCTTCAGTTTCTGCCCTCATGGTGCGAATCTCGTATTTACTAAACCCTCTAGTTTTTTACATAGTGTTTCAGTGTGTCGTCGTATCTGACCCATTGCGCGCGTAAGACTTCCAATACACGATTGTAATGCTAGCTGAGTTCCTTCACTCTCTAAAATAAAGTTCCGTAATTTTGATGATATATCGAGTAACATCTCTTCTTGATCACCCATCTAGAACAAAAAATGTATAATGATGTTAACGATGATTACACCACTTTTTTTCCTCCTCCTGGTGTATATGATCCGTTTCCGTTAAATCCTTTGTCATTAAATAGGTGTATAAGAACCATTGGCAATTCTCTGTAGTGACTATCGTTGCCACCGCTAAGTTGGTTTAGTGAGGAGGACGGTGGTATATACGATTCATAATGAATATAGTACACGTCTTCTAGCTTGTTACGTAATGCGTCTGCTACCCACTCGACTTCCGGTCGTATTGGCCACACTGCATTTTTTTTATTAAAGAATGTTGTATCGTCTGTTAATACTTTGAGTATTACATTGTATCCCAAACAGTATCTGGATTTTATTTGGTTTACTTTCAAGTAGTTGTGATATTTTCCATATTTTGCAAATTCGTAAGCCATTTTATCTGCCATAATGTCACTAGTTCTGACAAACAATGTATGAACTGGGTAAATACTGCCTTCACCATCAGTATCTTTCTCGTCGCTGCCAGCAATAGGGTTTTGTCTTCGTTTTCCTTCTGTCTTGTTGCTGATACAGTTTTGTACGCATGATGTAATATTTATTACAGGCACGTTCTCTTTGCTGTTGAAACAGTTTTCTACGCATGATGATGAAAATGCCGCTGCACTAAATAGGCTGCATATAATATTAACAGCACATCCAACACTTAGAATAACAAGCATTCGCGATAGGGCGCTGTGTCTGCCTCCCATTGTTGTTTGTGCCTCGCCGCCGTTGTCGTCCTCTGGATGTACTACTGGTGCGTGTGTGAGAGCAAATACTTGCGACAGCATTAGATAATGTATTATAAATGATAAGAAAATGCGCTACTGTATGCCACTATTTACGAATGTGTCCATGAAATGTAATTCCAGAATATATTTGATTGTATAATACATGAGTAGGCAAATGATTATCGTGAAGTATCCATGGTTCTCCAGTTTCTGCAGATGCCAACCATACATCGCATGTTACCGGATTGTGATAGAATGCAGTACACTGTCCTCCATTAGCTCGATTTATTGTTGTATATGGATGTAATGGAATCTTAAATCCCATAGTGTCGCACGAATAATAGCAGTGTCGACCTCGTTTACATCCATTTCGTTTTTTACCGTAGTAATATATCCCCGATATTTTTCTATATAAAAGTAGCTGATATGGTGTTTCTACGGGAACAATATGTAGATTGCCGCTGTCTTCCATAGCAGGCAGCACGCTAGTAGTTATGTCTCAACAGTCAGCAGGTTGTTTTATGTACGATGACAATAATTATAATATATGTGGGGGAGATATTGCATAGAAACTGTCAGTGTTATATCGCTGCTGTATATTTAGCAGTTTACACATATACAGCGTAATTGTAGAGTCTTTTAGCGCTAGTAGTAGTCTGTAATCGTATTCATTACATTCGTTTGTAACAATCCATCTAACATATAAAAATTTCAACGAATCGAACATTTTGTAAATACATCGTAGTACTGTACCGGCAATCGCATGACGAAGTAACGGAGTGATTGTTTTATGCCGTTTTACTAGCCAAATGATGTTGTAGTGTTGTATCTCAAATGTGTTGAGTACGCCCTGTTCGACTCTATCGATAAATATGGATTTTGTAACTTTGCTCATCACAAAATTGTATAATGGGTTTTCGTTTATAGTGATTACTCTAGGGTATACTCTTTTGCGTACTCTGTGTATAAATTCGTCCACGGCAATTCCCCACGTTTTCTTCGTCGGCAATGTTACCGAGTACGTCTACAATGGGACATACACTAGTTAAAATACTGTTGTCGACCACGTTGTTGTCTCCGTTTAGATGCCAATCTTTGACTACGACGACGACAGCGTGGCGCAAGTACGTGCTCTAAATTATAAAATTTAAATACATTTTGTCTTATGGTCTCAATATCTTGTAAGTCAAAGGCTCGTGGTAGATGCGTTACAAGACTCTTATAAATGTCTATCATTGTGTTTACAAATGATGATGGACTAGCAGTAGGAGATCCTTCTGCTAATATCGCATCTAATCCAAGTATTGTATCACGCGCTTGAATATTGTATGAGATTTTACGTTTACACACCATAATAAGTCTATAGAGTTGGTTAGAGTGTTTAGTAATCTCTCGTAAAATGGGATTATCTGTACTTACTCGATCTGCTCGATCAGATGCTGATGGCCCATCATCGGCGACCGCTGCTGCTGCTGCTACTGATTCTGTGACCTCTTCATCATCTGCCCCCGTATCAGATGGTGGCGCTGGCTCGTCTGTAGCTGCAGCATCAGAGCTTGTCGTCTCTTCTCCAGACGATTCGGCATTTGGGGCAGAAGGCACCTGCTCGGAGGGCGCGGCAGCGCTCTCTTCTGGTGCTGGCTCTTGTGGTGCTGGTGCGGTCTCGCTGCTGCATGACATGGTGTTGCTCATGGTGGTGTTATCTTCCATAGTAGTAGTACTTGGTAGATTTTTTTGCTGTTCTGCTTTTGTCTTGTCTCTTTGCTGCTGCTCTTGCTGCTGCTGTAACAACGACTGTGTGGTGATGTTCGTTTGTATCTTGTTCGTATATATAGAGATCCTAGCGCCAGATTCTCATTGGTCAGCGCCAGTTATAGATCCCACCCTTTTATTTAAGGATTGGACTTTGTACGCATGACATGACCTTACATTTAAGGATTGACGTGTAAAAATATATGGACTGTGATTGGCTAGATGTATAATACGTAACTCGTTTTGATTGGCTAGCGCCACTATTGTCTTTATACTATAAAGTTGACACTCAGCTTTACTGATCATTACTTAGAGTCAAGGATGGCTAGAAATTCTTCTGATGTTCAAGTATGGACATTTGATGATGAAGATGAATATTCGGTTATACAACATCAATATGACAACAATACAAAACAACAAAGTTATAGTGGTAATGTTCTATTATTAGTATTCTTCATTATCTGTGTTGTTGCTGCTGCTACTTGTATCTTCGTTGCTGCTGCTGCTTGACTCTTTCTTTGTCGTCTTACTTTTGGATGATGATGATGATGATGATTTAGCACGTTTAGCCTTGCTGCTGTTACTGCTGCTATCTTGTTTCTTCTTCCTTTTTTGTGCGGGCGATATTTGTTTCGGTGCTCGCTGCTTGGAAGTCTTCTCGGCAAATGGGTCCTTTCCTGGATTGTGAGACATCATGTAGTCATGAGAGTGTACAATATCTCTGTGTCCTCTACTGTCGTAGTCCCTTTTATGAAACATTAGTGTATTTGTGTTTCTGTGAATATCTCTAGCCACGGTTGTTTGTTTGTGTAATCCGCATATGGAGTGTTGCATAAATCCTGTACTTAAATAGTATTTATGATTTCTTCGTTTTGTTGCAGTTCCATCATTGGCGTCGTCGATGACCACTCCCGCCTGGTTCTCTCCTCCAGCTTCTGCTGCTGCTGCCGTAGACGACGGTCTCACGCTGCTGTCATCACTGGCCTTTTCACCAGCAGCAGCATCCGACGACGATCCCGTTCGTCTTAGTCCAATTGATGGGTGCGGTGGTGCAAATGATCTTCGGCTACGGATATCATCATCACCCCGACGACGTGTAGTAGTGCTTGACTCATCGTCGTCTGCTGCTGCTGCCGTATCTGTTGACTCGTCTTCAGAAGAGTACCCCTTCCATTCTTCAACAAATGCGCAAAAACGAGGGTACTCCTGTGTTGATGTAAAACAGCCACCGCAGTGAGTATTGAGTAACTTTATAAATTCTGCTTTGTTTACGTACTCGTATGGTTTACAGGCCGCGATAAAGTCGCTCCAGTCGGTACGACACTTTTCAGACAGTCCACTTGCCTGCATAAATGAGTAGACTGATGTCTGCTTTTTAGCGGCGGTGGCTGTTAGCTCGTCTGTTAGTAGTGGAGAATCAGAATACTGCTGTTGATGTTTTCGGGGATACGTAAAAATTAATTCTATACTTGTAGAGTACGAGTTGACACACGTGCGACGCTTTGTTAGTCTGAATCCATAGTGACGTGAATACTTGCTTTCAAGTTTGCGGTTGTGGGTTAAATATGTCTTAATACATTCAAATGCCTTCTTTGCTTTGACATTGAATACGATAAATTCCACAACGTGATACTGCGGATAGTAGCTGTTTGTAAATGGACTTGGATTGTTTGAGATCATGTAGGAATTGATTATCCTATCCTTGTCTGCGACTTCGTCCATAATCATACAGTCATTTAGACTACTGTGTTCGTCATATGCATCGTTCCAAGCTTTGTACAGAAACATTGTTGCATTAGATTTCTCTTTCTCTGCCGCAGCTGTCGCAGGACAAGTATCCCCTTCGTCCATAACTACTATTGTACTGTCGTCTTCTTGTGTTTTATTATCTCCCATCTCTCGCGTGCGTGCGATCTTTAGCAGGTCCTTATAGCAACTGACTGACTCTGATCTCTTATTCTTATTATAGGACCGCCAGCACTAGCAGCGGAAGTCAGCAAGAACAATTGGATGTTATTAATGAATTCATTTCTACACTGGTTATACCGCGAGCCTATAGACACCAGTCGTCGGATGATGGTGGACCTGCTGGACCTGCTGCTAACGTTGCTACATATGATGTATCGACCCCTCAGACTGTACATGATGTGTACAATATAGCACTCAACAATTTGTGCTATCATATTGTGTCCGATATGACGGCATTTCAGAAAGAGGCAATGGGAAGCACGCGCAAAAAATCGCAAACAACGTTTCCCCTATCAGTTGTTCATGCATTGTACAAATTTAAGGAATATTTTACTCCAGTGTCTCGTAAGGATAGGGTGTACGAGTTAGTTGATGAGTCCTTACTTTGTACTAGGTGTAAGGTTTATCCCATCTACAGACCGTGTAACACAACTAGAAAGAGGAGGGTCGTAGACAAGTATGGCAAACAGTGTCTACAGTGTTACATTACTAGTGGGATAGCCAATAGATCTGGTACAATTTATGAATATGTGGCTCTAAACTTGGCATATGAAACCACATTGGTGGACTGCAAGTGCCATGGTCACACGTTGTTATTGATGTTTCCTGCTTTTATAATGTTTGCTTCTGAGTTTTCGTTAAAGTTTCTCATACGGGAGCAAATAATGGATATACTGTCAGTATACTATCACTCAAAAGATCCTATTGCTGCACAGATTACAAGTCAATCTAATGCTGCCCATCATAAGCTTAGACGAAGACATATTGATGCGCACTATCTAAAGTCGCTGGTTGCAGACTCACTTGCTGATCACTTTATGCTCTGTACAGGTCCGTGTGTTGGCATGCGTATGACTCTCAGACAGAGCGGAGCCAGCTCGCGAACGTCGCAGTTTATGTCAATGCTTACCTCAATAATTGGCAGCCAAGATCATCCACCACACCCCTACTATCAAGATGATACGACAACGAGACGAAGAGATGAAGGAGAGTTGTATATACATCGATTAAAGTATTCTATACATCAACATACACAGCAGCGGCGGGAGGATATATATTGCCCATCATGTAGCTGTCATATTGACACTTTATTACTGAATTTACCTCGTATATGTAAATTAGATAGTTTATATGAAATAGGTAAGAGGTGTGGTCCTTATACCGTAACTTATAACGATAAGTATGCCCCAGCCGCTGCTGAAGACTACGACGAACATGATGGTGGTCGTCGACCTAACAAACGACAGCGTAAAAGTTAAACACTACTAGTCTAAAATATTTTTTGGCAAGTTTACTCCTCTATATAAGTTTTGTACTATATCTCTTATGAGTTGATCATTGCTCATCAATTGTTTTCTCTGTGCTGCCGGCAGTCTGCGTGTTTTACTCATTTGTCGTTCCTTGCTTGAGTCTGTACCAGATAACAGATAAAACGCGTTTGGATAATGCGTAAAAAAGTCGTAGGCGTGCAACCACGGTGTCGCACATCGTACTATATTGTGAAGAAATATTAAAGAGTACTCTCCACACACGTTAGTTATATCGCTTTGAATCTGATACGGAAAATATCTGCACGTGTCTTGTTCGTCGTTTGCAAGTTTAGTTGTGTGACATCTCTTCAGCGCCTCTTGTGTAAAGTGCGTATCGGATAACGCCTGTTTCATGGGTCGCTGGTACATGTGCTCTCTGTAGTAGCTAATTGTAATCATCTCGTGGGCAAACGCGTTAAACACTTTCGACGGTCTTCGTCCATACGAATCAAAAAAATAGGCCATATGATTATGGTCCACGTACAGTCCCTGCCAGTGTACTCCTCCGTTACTGTGAGTCCCCGTATTAAGAAAAAATGCTACGGGAAAATGCTCTATACCACGTGCAAGCATAGTATTTGATAAAAAAATTCGTAATCTATTCATACGACTAGGCGATGAGTGTCCTGAACTTCCTCCAAGTATATGACGTACATCATCTTCTAATAAAAATCCGCAAAATACTTGTCGCAACTCTGCGTCCCTGTCTACACAATATTTCAAAGCAAAGTTGTCCATGTCTAGCGAGGAAAGTCTCTAATTATGACCCCGTTTGGTTGGAATGCGCACCGTCTTGTATCAAATTTGTGAACCAAAAGTTCGTTATCCGCACCTAGATTTGGACCCGCTGCTATCTCAATCTCGATTGTCACCGACGCCTGTCTCGTGTCGAGACACAGACTGCCATCCCTGTTCATTGAGGTGTACGTTAGTGTTTCGCAGTACATGTTATACTGACAATCGCTGGTATTTGTCTTGTCATTTACCTGGTAATCATATCGTGAGATAAGCGGTTTAGGGTTGTTGATCAAAAGAGTCTTTTGAAATTGGTCGTAAAGTTGACGGGTGTTCACGTACGGATTTGGTTCACTTGATCCATTGTTAACTGATATTTTCCATTTAGCATCTTTTGGGAGTTTTGGCATGATCCACGGATTTGATGTTATGGTACCAATTCTAGCGTTTTTGTTTATGAACGAAAATGCAATTTTGTCTGGTACCGTATCTGTATTAACTTGAAATGTGTAAAACCGATTATTGTTTTGATACGAGTGACTTTGAATCTGATGGTACGGGAATTGATAGGCATCGGGCTGCACATTTGTAAATGTGTTTACGTAGTTCTCTAGCACCGTCGAGTCGTACTCTACCAGTCGGGCACGTAGCTGCAGCTTGTTGATTCTGATCTTGCAATCGGCAGCTTTGGTTGCAATATCTTTGTCAAGACCGGTCACCGTCGTATTGTCCGGTCCACTTAGCAGGTAAAAGGTGTTGGCATGTCGTGCAAAACTAAAACCAATTCTATTCGAACAGTTTAGCGGTGTCTTGTCGAACGCGTCTGTAATCGGGAATTTTAGTCGCATCCTAAACTCGCGTTCTGCTCCAGAGAAAAACAGTTTACACAGTTCTGCTCTAGCCGAATTGTTATCATTTTTGGGCTCCTGTCCATCGGGTGTATGACAGTTCCACTCGTCCAGGTGACCGGCCGTCTCCTTGAAGAATCCCTGATCACTAAGTGCCCCATTTTGGTAGTCATCGAGATCCGTTTCCAATAGTGTCGACAGGTAGCTAATATGGGCATAATCGAACGTAATCAATGCCTGATTGTTCACAGTTACGGTAAGCGATTTAAATAGACTCGCAAATATATTATTTACTGGACTAATGCATTTGCGAGTCGATTCTTTCACAGCAACGCCCGCTCCTCCCTCATGCCAAGGTCTGTCTTTGTGGTACATTTGCAACGTACCAATGAGCTCAAATGTCTGCCCATCGTAAAATAGTCCTGGCTGCTGCTCCAATTCGAAATGAATTAAATCGCTGAACCCGGGTACGGGGGTTTGATTTGGAGTTATGTATATCAGTTTGTCTGATTTGATGAGCGTGAAAATGTCTGGCTGTGGCAAAAAATTTAGTCGTTCTGAGCCGGGTTGTGTCCCACCAAATTTTCTGGGCCCTTTCTGCATAAACTGAGGATCCGTTGGAGAGGCTAGCGGTGCCCTCTCTCCGATTATTCCGTTACCTCCCAGTGCTCGTATGATATCTCCGCGACCACACAAGCGTGTATAATAATACCTAAATGGATCTAAACGTTCCAATTTCATTCTTCGTAGTTTTCTTGTCGCCAGGTCCGTTTGCTGCTGCTGCTGCTGCTGCGGTTCGTCTTCGCTAGTGCTGCTGTTGTCATCATATGGTTTCTTTTTGTGATGCTGGCTTTTCGTCGTCTTAGTAATTTTTCCGCCGGATGACGACGAGGACATTATTGATCGTAAAACTTTAGATGCTGGTGTAGTGGCCATGTTTACAATCCTGTCCACGTTTTATCATTTAGTCCAATAAAACTTTTTCTACTTCGACCAGTGTGACGACGACGACGACGTCTTCGTCGTCGTTTGTTTACTGCTGCTAGTTCTAACGGCGCTGCCGCAAGTCTCTGTCTTTTGCTGCTGCTGGTGCTACCCTCTTGTCGTCGTCGTCTCTTTTTATTTCGCAGAGATGATTCTGTAGATTTTAATTTGGACTCGAGATTATTCAGGGTAGATGTAATTGAGCGTTTAACGCCTCTCGCAACGTGTCGTCGAGTGTCTTTTACTCCTCTTCTTAGCGATCTTTTAACGTGTCTTTTTGTAGAGTCTAATTGTTTTTTGACGAGGCAAGTTCCTCTCCGCTTGATCTGACGTGCAATTTTTGTTCCGTGTTTAGTTGCCGCTTTCTTGATAACTTGACCTCCTTTCTTGGCTACGTGTGTTAAACCCTTTGATAGAATTGATCCAATTCCAGATCCAAGAACTCTACCATAGGCAGTAGTAGTATTATTCACTATCCCAGGCGACCAGGGGGATGGAGCAAGTCTCCCCTGTCTTCGCCCTCGTCCTACAATACGGCGACTAAGATCCAGTTGTTCCTTATCGGCAGCAGCAACGTTACTGCGTCCGCGAAGTAGTGGAAATGCCTTACTGGCGCACTCTCCTCCTCTGGGTACGTATATAGATGTTACAACGTTTCTAGAGGGAATTACTGGTAAAGTTAGGTGTTGACGATTTTCCGCAAATGTCATGCAAGACTGAGGCAGTCTACGCGCCATTGCATCATATCTATCGTTTGTGATACAGCGTGTATCATATTATATTAGATATATATACAGTATTATTAGCAGACCGGACCCGGATCAGATGGACTTTTTTCGCGTATAACTATCTGAATTTCCAGTACCCCTGTATATATCACATCACCGTACGAATTTGATACAGTAATGTACATGTCATCTAGATTTACGTTTGGTAGTAATGTTTTGAATTCCAAATTTTCTACGTCCCATGTTCGGTGCTGAACTGTCCACGATCCATCGTACATGCGACTAACTCCAAATTTATATGAGGGACAGGGTGCTCGTGCCAATAGTGGGGATAAATTATCGCCAATGTGTGTCGCATTTGGCAGTATATTTGTATAAATCAGTAGCTGGTCTGCTCCACATACATCTAGGACTGTAGCGGAAAAGACTTGTAGAGGCTTGTCTGGTATTGTCCTGTATTCTTCGCCATCTCCTTCGTAACCAAAGAGCTTTGGCAGAGACCACAGACCGCATGTAGCAACATCGTGCCCGTGCGTCTTTAAACCGAATACACTCATTCCTATATCCGCGTCTTTAATTATTGGCGTAAGACTGCACGGAGTAATAAATGACTCGCGTTCATTATCGTATATAATGTCTAGCTGTCCCCTAATAACCGGGTATGGAGGTACCGGAGATTTACGTGGTGCCGTGCGCCTAATTGGAACGTATCCAAATATTTTTCGTATTTTTGGTCCTACCGCGATATATTTCGTAGTATATTGCGGATATATAACTACACTAAATCGCGTATTATCGACATACAGGATTCTGTTTGTTTCATCTAGTACTTCAAATGTGGGTATACCATTAGCAATGTCTGCATACCAATCCTTCTGTATTCCTCTTGGGTCTCTTATACCCGGTCTGTGTATGTATCCTACAAGTGGACTCTGTCCGGGAACAACAGCTTTTGATGTCGCCCATCTCTGGGCATTTGTCTTTTGATCTTTGGTAATAATTTCTACCTGGACAATTTCTCTCAATGTAAATAGCCCAAATTGGCCATTATTGCTAGCAAATCGCGCGGGATATTTTTTAAATAGTACATCGATATAGTTCCATCGAAAGATAGGGGCTCTATCAGCAGTTGATTTTGCATCAAATGTATCCATTAGATCGCGATTGTACCATAGATTTAATCCTAAATGTTTTTCTACATAGTCAAGCTGGAACAAATCTGTTAATCCTTGTCTGCATTTTAAAAAATGTCCATAGAATTGATCGACGAATGATCTTATTTCTTCATGTTTAATTTTGGACACTTTGTGAAGTTCCACTATTATATCAAGAATGTTTTGACGAGTTTCTCTTCCATTCAAATCTTTACCAATCGGGTAAAATTCTGGACCCGATACCAGTATCTCGCCAGCGTATAAATCGTAGATTCCGTGTTGTTTTGCATACGATGGAGACGGAATTTTAATTTTGTCACTTGTGCTGTAGGTAATTTTCTGAACTGCAATTTCCCATACCTTGTCGGGATCCAGCTGAAGATCTGTTCGCGTAATAACAGACGATTCGCTACTGTCCGCCCCGACGTACATAAAATTAAGTTTAAATGGATACTGTGTATCCGCGACAGTCTTTCGAGTGTCGCACGATCCAAGTAAATACATCATACTGTCACCGCCGCCGCTGTGCTGTACGGTCTGCTGCTGCTGCTCTATATATGCAGAATTACATACTCTAATTTTTATAAATGAATCTATAAGTATACGGGATGGTTTTCCAGTACTAGGATCAAATAGGGCATTATAGTTATAGTGTGGTGGATACGTATTATCTCGTATATACGCATTGAATGTTACACGCTGACAGTCGTTAATCTCCATATCTTTTGGAAGTGGATAATAAAGTGGATTTCGAATATTTACATTGTGTAAGTTTAGTGTTCCAGGACCATCCAAAAATTTTGAATCATTCATTATGTTATATCCATCCTGTATCAGAATAACGTCCTTTATACGTCCATTATTTTTTCCATTTATAACGTTTCCGGGGTATATACATTCGAACTTTGTTAATACATCTTGTTCGTGCTCATCCTCTGTCTTTCTTGTCATTGTTACGCACAACACTCCGCTTCTCTCGTTTACAATCCACGTAGCAAGAGGATCTTCGTATGTTGGGAATAATTTTAACGTAAAGGAATACGAATCAATGCATACATAGTATTGATCCTCGTCGTTCTGTCCTACTGGTGGAAATATATTAATATCCGATTGATTATTGGCATCATAACATCTGCTAATCTGATTAGGAGGTAATACGGATGAAAAAGATGTACATATCGACGACTGGTTGGTTGCCATGGTGGTTGTGGTGTTACTGTCCCCCTATCTCATCATCAAATATAGGGTGAAACACAAATGTCATTCCAATTGGGGCAGAATCGATTGTTGTCATAATATATTTACTGTGTTGCGAATAATACTGCATTGCCTCATCACTCATTCGTTCGTCTGTCAAAAGACTAAGTTGTGTCGACGCGCTGTGAATAATGTCCAATTTGAATAGCAGGCGATTCTCGTATAAATCTAGACGAAGTCTGTGCGGTATAGGGCGAACAATCTGAAACCACTCCGATGTCCACGGTTTTATCTCTGAGGGATAATTTGTTTTTAGAATATCGACCGTGCTCTCTAACCTACCGGATGCTGTATTAGGATATATTAGATTTGGCGATCGTATGTGCGCCGTGTAATGATGGTATTCAGTATTTCGCAGATAATGGGATAGGTATAGTGGCACCCCTCTGGGAATATATTTACACGCTATTGATGTATGCCGCGGCAGAGGCACCTTGCGTTTTGTCTCGCCCTGATCTAACGCGTCCTCATATTTTGCGAGATAATTATAAAAACTGTCAGACGACAATCCTACAGCGTACTGATCGGTGTTTTGAATACACACTATAACGTCAACGTACTGTCCCTCGTCCCATCCTAAATTATAATACTTTGCAGGATCAAAGTATTTGTGCTGCGTATCTTTATCCCACGTGTACTTGCTTCCGTAAAAATGAGGTCCAGAGTACCACGGCTCTGTTCCGTTAGCGGTAACGGCACTGCCCATCGCGGGCCTGTACGGCGATTTGTGAGGGTCGTAGTTACGACCTATAATATTATACACAAAACTTCTGCTCTCTCCGCACAAGAACATCTTTGCGCCAGTGACTCCCGCTTGCTTTAGAGTTATATCTTTGTCGGGATACAGCTCGCGAGCATACGCCTGAACTCGCGCAACCTCAGAGTCGCTAATATTTACCATATTACTAAAGTCCGATAGAAACTCCTTATAGTTGTTTTGATAAGTAGACGACGACGATGCTGGGTCGGGATCGGATGATACTGGAAAATACTGTTGCTCATTCCACTCCTCTATGCCAAGAATTATGGCAAGAGTCCTGCTAATTCTCAGTAGTTGATAGTATCCCCCGGCATTTTCACTCATTATTGCATCAAATGAGTTACGATATGTAGATTTACTGCTAGCGCCATCTCGCTTTAGTATAATATCAAATGTATCTTTTGTAGCCTTGTTTGCGGTAGAAGCAGCAGCAGGAAGCTTCTTTATAGTCATCATTGGATACATTTTAATCACGTGATTAGGGTAAATTGGCGACTTGTCATAATTGTATGTTAGATTCATAAAATCTTCCAGGGCCTGAGGATACTTTGTAGGTTGTGTCAATCCGTACTTTACAATAGCTCTGGCATCATCCGGACGCGGACGAATTGGTGGGTACGAGTCTAACAGATATTTCCACTTGTGCGCGTCTGGCGAAAACAGTATTTTATCATCGGCGAGTCGAGTATACAGATTCATCTGTTCTGGTTCGGATGAGCCGTCCCATGCGCCTCCAATCTGCACCCGTTTTATCCATATATCGTGAGCTACGCTATCCCACATTTGATTATGATGGGGAATAGATAGTGTTAATAATTGAGTTGTCCACCCGGTCACAGGAATATCCAGGTCTTCTGAGTTAAAGTGAATACCAGCGTACGGCTCATTCACAAATTGCTGTGGTGTATTATCCTTCTCGGCGGTATTGGACATTGCGGTAAAATATGTCGTACTGGACATACTTCCCAGCCCAAGTCTAAAATCGTGCCCGTCATTGTTACTCATGATCGCAACCAGTGTAAAAAAAGTCTGCTGGGTATCGTATGCGATCGTTTATCCTCTGCAGATCTAGCGCTGGCAAGAACACTATCTGGAATCCATACGGGCCACGCGTACTGCTCTATTTTTATCTGTTTGTATTTTGTGCGTTGTGGATCGAGCGTGTCTGTAAACTGGCGACTATTTGCATAATTTTCAATCTTAAATTTTACGGGCAGTACAGTCTTTGATAATTCTGGGTAATTGTACTCGGACGGTATGTTATCGTTATTAATATTCGCTAGAGAATAGGTGATATGACCATCGCGAATATTAACTTTTGTAATGTAATACAATTCTTTAGAAAATGTTGGATCGTATCCTCGTTTAAATACGTCACGCTTTCTGTTCGCTATCCTAACCCAATCACCTACCGCGAGCAGAGGCCTACGTTGGTTTGTGTCCCAAGTGGCCTTGGTACCGAACTGCTGTTTTCTTCGTTTTGATTGACGCGTATACATTTCTTGACGTACGTCGTCCACGTTAAGTGGATCTACACTGTCTGGTGCTATTCCGATCGCAGAGTGTTTTGTCATGTTATAATTTGACACAACAGACCGCAGTGATGGAATATATGTTCCATTATTAACACTGGCTACCCTCGTTAGTACGCGTTTTAATGTTCTATTTGTTCGCTCAGCAATTGAGCATTTTACAGATTGCGATGTAGTAGTGACGTGGCGTATTTTTAAGACTCGAACAAGATAGTCCTGGACGTCTTTATTGGTAAACTCCAATCCATTATCCGTATACAGTATACGGGGACGAGATAAAGTATCAGACTCAAATATCTGTTTTAGCGCCTGTAATACATCGCGTCCCGATTTAGATTTACACGGTGCCGCGTATAACTTTCTTGTAAATTGATCAACCAGAACAAGTATAAATCCCGTATTATTATTGCCTCGCTTACTCTTCCATCTGCGCATGTCTAGCAAATCACCCTCCCATATGGCATTAGGATTTAAAATCTTATACGGTCTTCGTGGTATTTTGTGTCGTCGAGGTGTGTCCTTGTATCTGGAGTACGTGTCCTCGTACTCTCTCCATTTCTGTAAGAGCTTGGGCGACAGAATATGTCCGCGTAATTCTGGATCGGTTCCCTTCCTCTGTCGCTCTAACAGATGCTGCCTAAACGGAACAATTCCTTTAAAGGCTCCAGGAAAGTCTTTAGGATTTTTATACAGAGATGACAAGTGATAAAAGAGTCGCTGCTGCTGCTGCTGTTGATCCATCATCATCAACTAACTATCTAATATACGGAATATCCAAATAAGGTTTAAGTAAAGAGAAAAAATATCTGTACAACATACATGCGCCATAGGCGTCAGTTAGAGATGCATATTCTGCTTCGGGTATAACCTTTTCGGCACTTCCTGTAATATCTGCACTAGTTAATTTCTTAAGTCTCATACGGTCGCTTACTGCCGATCCGCGTACTACGTTGTGAATATCTAGCGTCTTATCTATATGGGGTATACGTTTAAGACCTATATTATGAACCTCATCTAATTTATTAAACAACGAAGATATGTTACTCTTGTGTTCACTACTGTTAAATTTACCACTAATATTCATACGTTTTGAGTCTTTATAAGCATCTCGAATTCGTTTCAGGTAATCTCCGCTCGCGGCAGCTCCACCACCATCAACTCGTTCTTCGCTGCTGTCTTTGGAGGTGCCAGAAGCAGGACCACCGCTGGCACCACCACCACCGCCCAATAATCTAGATTGAATTAATGTAATTACATCGTTCTTTACCCCTTCTATTAACTTTGTTTGTTCCTGTTTTTTGTGACTCTTTACAGCCGCATTTATCAAATTGACAAATGAGTCCTGCTGTCTCCGCTTATGTGACGGCACCGAAGACGACGTTTTCTTCTTGTTATTGACCTTTTTAGACGACGACGATTTTGATGATGCTTTTTTCATCTTTTTTGCTGTGGCGACAGCATCATCATCACTACTGCTGCCACTACTACTGTCTGCATCGTTCTCCTCTGCTGATGACGATGATGATGAGCGATGTTTGCGTTTTCGCTGCTTGTTTTTCTGTCTGCGATGTTTGTGGTCTCGTGCTGGTTGCGCAGCATCTACTGTATCTTCCTCGTATGATGACGAATCAAAATCGTCGTAGGCAGCATCTGCAGTAGGAACCTCAGACTGTGGGACGATCTCGTCGTGATCAGTCTGCGATGGTGCCGCTGCTGCTCCCATACCCAGCAGGTCCATTATCTACGCGATGATTTTTTCTGTTTTTTGCTTCTAGTTCGATGACTGGGTGGTGGGGAGTGGTCGTCGTGCTGCTGACTCTTTTTGGCGGTGGCACCTCTAGTCGTTCGTCGTTTAGGAGTTGTTGTCCCTTCTTCCTGCTGCTGTCTTCCTCTGGGTCTGACACCCGGTGCAAATCCAGATGTCGGTGTTTGCTGTTTCTTTCTATACTCTTGTAAATGGCGTAATATTTGTCTAGATGTATGAGGAGTCTCACTAGCACTATGTTGTTTAGGCGTGGTGGTGGTCACTGGCAATCTGGATCTACGGTGTAACGGCTTTGGAGATGTCGGAGGATGTGGACTGAATACTGGAGGACTGACGTGCTCTTGCTTCATTGTCGACGATCTCGACACGGCACCATTACGTTTCTGAATCAAATGTTCTCGTATATATTTATTGCCAATATCCTCAATACGAAATCCTCTCTTTAACAACGCATCTATAAATTCTCGAGCTCCATGTGGCGCATTGTGTATATCGGCATAATCGTGAGTTAGATAGTGAATTAGACGCCCCTCCTGTCTGGGATCATCTGATACGTGTTTACCCATGATATACAGATTATGTGTTGGATCGGTCTGCAGTATATCTGGATAACGAGACAGAAATGATCGTACAGCGTTGGAATGATAGGGCACATCCTTCATGCTATGTGGCTCATCTAGATTAGTACCCGAGGGATTATCAACAAATTTGTGATATCGTTCGCGCTCATCATTCTCCAATACTGCAAGTCTTTTCTTTCGTGCTATAATTAGATTTTGATAATGCTTCATTCCCACTGAGGTCTTTAACACGTCCTTCTTTGTTCTCATAATGCCCAATTTCTTATCAAACTCTTGCAGTGCGGGATCCGTTAACGATTTACGAATTCTAGAATCTACATCTGGATTATTTACAGTATATTGCTTAAATAGTCTAGCTCTGTTCATATAAAAGTTATACGACGCAGGATCGTGAGCGTTTTTTCGTGCCTTTGCTACATTACTGGCTACAACATGCGCGTTTATAGATGGAATAACTTGCTTCGCGGAATTCATCATAAACATTAGTGTATGTCGAGGTACTCGTACCATATCCCCATATGCTCCACTATACGATCCGTCGGCATTGAATTGCTTGTCAGCAGCAGCCTCATGGCGCTGCTCTCTTTCTGCTGCTGCCATCGTCCTTGTAGTCTGCCTCTAAAATCTATTTAATGTTGTGTACGCTCCTGGTCTTATGTAGCGTTTATCTTTTGTGATTATAATTGGTAACATGCTTGGCATACGCGCCAGATTCCTCGTTTGTACCATGTACACGGCACTATTGAATACGCCCGATCCAGGTCCGGCAATATAAAAGTAATTAGCTCGTCCTCGTTTGCCGCGGCGGTGAGACTTTGTCATTATCGTAGTCCAGACGAATTAATATATGCACGTCTCAGTGTCAGCGATCTTAGCGGATTTCTCTTTAAGAATGCGCGAGCTCGCCTGCTGTTGGCCAATAATCCCAAATGGGAACGTTGTGCATACTGATCACTTATATTCTTAGCATACGTATATCGTACCGGATCGGCCATTGCCATCTTCGCAGACACATTTGGATTCTCATCTACTACGGCCGTGTGCTTCAGCATATTTCTATACGATCCGTTAACAATAGGAGTACGATTTTGATTAAGATAACGTCCCGGTTTAAATGATCGACTACGACGACGTGTACGAGTCGCTATTCTGGTAGTATTTCTAGGACCAAACCCGCGTCCTACCACTAGTCTGTGATGGTGATGATCTGCCCTCTCCAGTGCCGCAGACACCCTGCCAAATCCGTGTATAAATTGGTGAATGCTGGGTCGACCGTCGAGCAATATAGAATCGTGATCGAGACTTCGAGAATTTGTCATATTAGTGCCCAATACTGTAGAGTACTTGATTCGATGATTAGTATACTTGTCCACATAATTACTAGGAATTGTATTATTCAACGTAGTTGTTGCGTGCACTCGTCTCCTCGAGGATGCCATGACAGTGATCACTGAATGTGCTCTTTAGTGATATTGTGCGCAATATCTAATATTTTATGTGTAGCATTTTTAGTATTTCGTCTACCTGTAGCATGATCTCTAAATACGGTACGCAATAGTTTATGAACATCCGATACTCTAGCAGCAGCAGCGGGTGGTGGAGGAGTGTTGACGATATTGGACATTGACTTTCTAGCTATCCGCTGAGACATTGGCAGCGGCTGCGGTGATGGTGTCATTGACTTTCTGGCTATCCGCTGAGACATTGGCAGCGGCTGCTGCTGCGGTGGTGATGGCTCCTCATCATCATCATCATCGCTGAATGGTGGAGGAGACGATGGAGGTGCGCCCAAATGTTTCATTGCTATATATCTACCGGCGACATCTGGGGCGCGGTGATTCTCGTCTTCTCCAAAATTAAACGAGGGAATATCGTCCAGTAATGATTGTAAATAGTCATCATCACCATGTTCTGATGGCGCGGCGGGTGGTGGTGATGCGGCTGTTGATAAATGCTCTTTTATGTTATTAAATCCGCTATTTAACACTTCCAGAATAGTGTCCAATTCATCTACAGTATTTTGAGCACTCCTAATTTCTTGTTGTTGAACCTGTTCATCGCTAAGTAACGTTTTAACCAATTCATCTACAGATGAGCCTATCGACGACGGAGCAGGCGATGAGCCTATCGTCGAAGATGGGGCAGGCGATGACACTCCTGCTGGTGAAAAATGAGGATACGCTGGTGGTGTAGCTGGTGGTGGTGGAGAGGCAACGGGTTTACGCCCATACTCTGGGGGCATATACGATCCGTACAATAGCCTCGATATTCTAGGCGGAAGTCGTCCGTGTTCCGTTCTGAAATAGGCATCAATTCTATGTCTGCGTCTACTCTTTTCGTGATTAATTATATTTTTTAATAGTTTAGGTGGCAGAAATCCAAAATATCTATCTACATATTCCTTTGTCATATCGGGAGCGGCTACATTTGACTGAGCCAATTCCTGACTAGGTACGTTATCCGACATTAATGCGTCTATAGACGATCTATCCCATCCGTCAGCAGACTCGTAGTTTAATGGTCCATAAGTTTTACGACCTCCACCGGCTCCTTCTATATCCCCAGGCGGCAGCGTCACCCGAATAATCCTTTTACGTCGCTGCCTACGTCGTCGTGAACCTCTTTTACGACTACGATTTACAACTGAGTCAATTATATTCCAAAATGGATTACGACGAATCGATGGTGGAGACATTATCGTCTTCGTCGTCTTCGTCGACCTCCTCCACGCGATAATCCCGGAGATTTAAATACTCTATATCTTCGACCTCCTCCACGAGATAATCCGGGAGACGCAAATACTCGTCGTCTGCCTCGTCCACGAGTGCGTCGTCTTCGTCGACGACCTCCTAATAACTTTTCAACTCCTACTCCCGCAGCGCTGGATAATGCTCCTATACCAACTGCTTTTCCTATAGCTGGAGCAAGCTTTAATGCCAATGGTCCAAGACGAGCAAGGAGTCCCGCCATTTATCCTCTAGCTAATTTACGTAATGTAGCCAACTGTCTTATAGCCCTGTTTGCTCTTGATTTTGCTTTTCGATAACGACGACGACTTCCTCTGTGACGTCCAACACACTTGTGACGACTGTGGCACTTTGAACACGATTTATATCCCCATCTCATACCACGTTTGCCGCCCGCTCCATACATTATCCCCTTGCCCCCTCCTCGTGTTTCACGTCCTCTTCCACCTAGTCCAACTGCTTTTAACACATATGGTAACAACGAACCTGCCAATACTGTTGCTGCTGCTGCCATGTATAATACACAGAAAAAAATGATCATTTATTGTGTCTGTTGGTTACACCACACTCTCATATATGTGCAATAGTATATACTATATATATTCATTTTGTATGACGATATCCTCTACCAGGTGACCATCATCTGCCTGATTTGCTTCTGCTGATATATTGTTCTTAATCCACTCGTATACAGTATACATAATCGAATTACGAACTGTTATCATGTCTCTTGTATATAGCACATCATCATCAGTACTGCTGATGCCGCTATCGTCATCATCAATACCCTCTTCCTGCTGATCTCGCGCCCGAGCGCATCGACAGACGGCGCAAATGCGTACTAATATCATTTTTGTACATCCGTTACCCATCCTCAGCCAGCCAGGGTTACACGCGTATGACTCGAATGGGTTCGCTAAATATATTATGTTTTACGTCCTCTAGATTCCTATTAATAGCATAGCCTGCAATAGCACAGTGCCTGTTTTCTTCCTTTGGAGATGTTCTAAATAACACAAATGGATATTTAGACGGGGGTTCGCTATCAAAGAACTCTTCAATCGATTTGTAGACCTGTTTGTGCTTGTGTGGGTACATTTGTACAAGTAATGTTTTAAGTTGCAGTCTGGTCTCTGCGTTCTGAAATATAAATTTATACTGCACATTTGATGATATACTGCGAGCGTATCTGGATTGTGGGTATAAATTTTGCCATACATAAAACATGCATATTTTTGAATGATGACATTCTCTTGTAAAAAAATTTGTTACGTGTTCGCTCTTGACCATCTCGTGCATTAAATCATCAAATACTACAATAGCGTGTTTTATGCTCTCCATCAACTTAATAATTTTCTCGTCCTTAAAGGAACCTACACGAATAAACTGCAAGTCCAGCTGCTGCTGCTGCTGACCGTCGTCGTCGTGGCTACCACTATATTCATTTTCGTCATAATCTCTATAAGATTTATAAATATCGCGAACTCTAGACATTTGATCTTCAGATGCGCTACCGTAAAACCAGTATAATCGCTTAGTGTACATACCATTATGATCGTCAGTAACATACCTCCATTGCGATAATATAGTTAATAATAACTCTGTTTTACCACACTGTGATTTCCCAGATATTAGACAGGAGAATGGAACGTGAAGCCTGCAATCTATACCCTCAGATGCCTGTACCTCATCAATATTAGAACAAAAATCGTGAATAACCTTCCATTCTGCCCTAGTCTTGGAATGCTTACATGCATTGAATTCATCACAAAACAGATTACCCATTAATGACGAATAATAAGAATTGATATCATCACAGTATTTATGTAATGACGCATCATCAACTGCAAATCTATCCGCGGCACGCCGCTTACGAGAGGAGGATACAGCACCAGATAAAGACGACGATGACATATTCTACTATAATAAATCAACTCTCTACTACAGCAATAGTTCATATCTATAATATATACATGCGCGTGTAAATAAAATTAGTCAAAGTCACTAACAGAGTCAGATAATATTATATTTGACATGATATCGTCTCTTCGTCCTCGTCTTCCT
Source organism: Cassiopea andromeda (assembly GCA_018155075.1). Taxonomy (NCBI): domain Eukaryota; kingdom Metazoa; phylum Cnidaria; class Scyphozoa; order Rhizostomeae; family Cassiopeidae; genus Cassiopea; species Cassiopea andromeda. Next base: position 29,958 of record WIPJ01002411.1, on the reverse strand, counting down.
CGTCTGGGGAGACTAGGCACTGACGACACGACACTAGTCTCTGACGACACGACAGACTCGCTCTCTTCAGTGGTTACACTGCTGCTGCTGCTGCTGCTGCTGCTGCTCCCCAAATCGTCGTCTGATGACTCATCGTCACCAGCACTGTCTTCGCGCTGTTGCTCAAGCAGTTCTTCCCGTCGTCGCTGTTGCTCAAGGCACTCTTGCTTGTATGCATCAATCCACTTTCTCACTTCTCGAATCAACGAATCACGAAATGCCATCCTTTCCACCTTGAATTTGTATGTTTCATCAATATTGAAACCACCAACAAGTCCGGCATGTGTCATCAGTAAATTACCACTACTGTCCGCAGCACTCGGTCCATCTCCATCAATCACCCCCTGATTAGCAGCGGTGGCAACTGCAAATGAAATCGAATTCTTTAATAACGCTTTACGACGCTGCTGCTGTTGCTGATTACCACGACTCAGCAATTTGTTGTGTAGCGAATGAGGAATACGGCGAATATGGTATGGCTCGGATGTTAAATTCACCAAATGTCGTTCTTGAGGAAGCGACATAATTCCAGGATTCCCAAAGTGAGTGTATATGTGCTCATCAACAAACAAATGTATATCTGCAGGAAACACCACACTACCGGCAGCCGAAATAACTGCTGAGGAGTCCGCCGCTCGACGATGATGACTCTTCAACTGCTGATGTACATAATCTCTCATTAATCGATCAGCATAACCTACAATACAACATTACTCATCATCAGTGCATGTCGATTATCATTCAAAGTTTTATAATACGATCTGGACTTGCGTCGGCGAGTTCTGCGGGGTGGAGCAGCAGCAAATCGAGATATATTTTTCTCCCCTTTTCCAAGTCCTACGGTGACATCCTGAGAAGGGACGACTGTTCGGGGCGCGTCGTCCACTAGCGACGACTGTGGTGGTGGTGGTGCTGCTTGTACTACAGATTGTAATATATGACACAACATACTATCTATATCCTCCACTACTTCCACCTGCTGCTGTTCCTGCGCCAACGGTAATGTATCGTAATGCTGCTGCTGCTGCTGAACGGTCTGTCTTTCGTACCACTGCTGTCGTTTAGCCTGTTCTCGCCCATAATCGTCTATAATTTTAGTAGGATTTCTTCGCCTTCGTCCTCGACGACGATGCTCGACTACAGCAGCGGGTGCTGTAGTCGTCGTTACAAGTGAATTATAATCAGATTGAAGTTTCAAAAATTTTAGTGGTTCATCAATATATAGCGAGTACATAGTCTTAAATACCGGCACGTATCCTGGACACACGTGCTCGCCAATCTCCAATTGACGTAAACTATTTATTAGCCTGCTAACATTTGTTCCTTTTTTTACATCATCACTTTCAAATGCATAAAAATCAAATATCATATCATCCGATAAAGAACAATCAATAGTAAGATACTGTCGATAATAATCGACAACGTTAAAATCTGATGAGGACGTATTCGAATCTAAAAAAATTCGTAGACAGGTTGGATTCGTACGTCCATAATAACACTGCAGCGTGTAATCTCTCCACGCTTCAACAAACATTCGTCCAACATCTTTTTGTAACACTCGCAAAGAAGTAAAGGGGTCGCTATAGAGCTGTCTAGTAGAATCACTTGTGCATAAAAATAGATGACATTGTCGAAACATAACATCAATATTAATCTCTAATATAACAGTAATTGTTCGCAATGTCCTCTCATATGACATGACCTTATACGACGATATTTGCTCGGCAACATATCTACACACCGGAAATCGTTTTAGTCTATATTCGACATCCGTGTCTGACTCATCAGTATACTCTCGTAACTCGTCTATAGGTATAGCACCAGCACCAGCGGCTACTCTACGAGTTACAGATGGCAATTCGACAGCAACACATCCATCATTTGAGCGACGATAATTCGTGAAAAAGAAATCATACAAAAACATAAATAAATATCCTTGATATCGAGCGGGGCACACTAATTTCTGCAATATTGTAGTATTAGGAAGATGAGATGATGATGAATTACCCGTAGTAGTAGCATTGGTGTACTTACTGTCGACAGTATGACGTGACGACGCAGGCATGATGACAGACGTGACGACTTGTTGTGTCTATAACTACTAACTAACTGTCAGATACACGTCGTCCGTCATTATAAATCCAATGGTCTAGTGTGAATTCCATCTGATAAGACACGACGCTTGCAATAAAAAGAGTTAAACATTATTTTATCCTGCTCGTACATAATCATTCTATCGTAACGACGCTTTAGTCCCCTATTGGTAGCTTTTCCGCTCTGGGCAGTATCCGACAACAAAGCATTTGAGTACATGTGAATAACAGAGTCTGCATAACCCCCGTTGTCGTCCTCGAACTGCTGTACAAAGTTTGATTTTTGAACACCTTTTGCGGAATACTTAACCGCAGACGATGACGAGTCATACACACAATAAGATTTTGAACATAGGGATACCATCAGTGTCCCTTCGCACTCTAGTTTGTATCTATTGGGTTGCCGTTTTCCGTATTCGCATTCTGGGGTTATAAAATACTTTGACTTGAGAGACTGATAAGCATCCCACTGTTCGGGATCTACGTTATCCTCAAACTCCTTATCGCGTAATGCAATATATATACTGTCAGTATCGGTTTCCAATAATTGATACGAATCGGTTTTCAACACTCGTTTTATAAAGTCGTAATAAAATTGCAGCACCGACAATTTAGCACGATCGAATATAGTTTTTGCAATATAGCGCAACTGATCGTACACTATCTTATCGTACCTGCACTCTACCTCCAGCAACTGCGGTGTTAGCTCTTCGTAGCGTACAAATGTAAGCAGCGATGATAACAGTGCTCTGTAATCTCCGTAACCGGCAGGGGCTGCGGTCCCCCGTCTCGAGTGAGACCGAAGTGTAACATGTCTGTGTTTATCTTTATTTGTAATTGTAGATCCAAATGCGCTATTTCCAATTAATTTTGCAGTAAGTGCAGGCATCTCGCTATTTTTGTCTCTGTCTCCCTTTAGTCTCATCTTTGTAATATCGCATACAAAATCTTTAAATATGGGACTCTTGGAATAGCGAATAAACTTGTATATTCTGCTAATTATGCAACCTTTGTTACGTAACCATACTACATATTCGTCAATTAATGCAATATGAGTGCCAAAGTAAGAATCTATAACAGCCCGTCTATCATTGACAGTAATATTTGATCTATCTGCCAAATCTTGCATATAAATACCAATATCATTATAATTTATATGCGCGTGCTTAATTATTGGAGCAAAATCCTCAAAATATCGTCGCAGGTATCCCCCATCCTCCTCAACCGTAGGAACGCGAACGTCACAAACAACAATTCCAAATACCCTCTTATCGCAGAGCATATCCAATAACAGTCTTGTGGAAGTAATATACGGTCGTTCGGGGTCGGATACGAGTGGATCTACTGCAGTAGTTATATAGTTTTGACAGTAGGCTCGAACGTCTTCGTCCTCGCGTTTAAGTCTGACCCACTCGCACTCTTTCATTACGTGCACTATGTAACCTCGTTTTCGAAGAATCTCGTACCGACATTCGTTTATAATGCGCTGTTTATCGGCAGATACCCACACACCATATCTATTACGATATCCCTCTGGACACGCCCCACATTCGTTACACGCGTGCCAATAACACCCATCAAACTCTACAATATGTCGCTCTTTTAAATCCAACACTGATGATGATGACTCAGCAGCATCACTAGTTGTTGCATAATATCCATCGACATACATGGCCGAAAATAATCTAACCTTTGGAATGTTTGCCTCATCATATTTTGTTAACAAATACCGCTGTTCATACAACGTTAAATTAATTTTATGTTGTCTAATCATGTTAATCCCATATGGACGTAAATGTATTGTATCAAGATAATCCAAATATTCCTCAGCGATTACGCTATCCTTTGATGTCAAATGTTTTGATCCTGGATATCTGCGGTAAGGCCTACGTCGAATCAAAACATCATTGTCATCTGTCACAGACTCATACAAAATAGGCCTACCAGTGAATTGACCTTCGCCCAGACAGTATAAATATAAGGAATTCGCGTCAAATCCCTTGACATGTGGATGATGCTCATCATTCTTTCGTGTAAATATTATTGATTGACCTCCGACTTCGTTATCCTTAATAAGAGAATATATAGAAGGGTCATCTATATAATACAATGACCTGTGAGGAATATGCTGTCGTAATATCTGTTTTGCCAGACCCGGCAGAGAGATTGCGTCTCTAACAACATCCACATTGTTACCATGCTGTAATTCTTTTGTATATCGAATAACTGCTGTCAAAAATGGAACAACATCTTTTGTGTTATAGTACTCTAAATAGTCCCCAATACAGGTCCACTGCTGATCAATCCACAGCCGCTGTAGGCGAGAATACTTTGCGGGACCGGACAGCGGGGCGCGAGCAATATGGTCTGGATCAGTCAATTGCGTGCCTCGAGCCAATCCAAGTTTGTGTACAATATAATGCTGATACTCGGAATCCAATACATTCTCTTGCTTTAATTTACTATAAAATGCATCATACGGAGGCAACTCTGTTTCCTCGAGTTTATCGTACGAGTCAATATACTCGTACGGAAAATATGATTTATTATTAGCATCATCATGATGGGGAGAGAACGATTTTATAAATGTATCCAAGTTAAACCCGGGAGCCAGATACTGCATTATATCGAGAAATACAAATCCACCCGCCTCGTGAGGCAGTCCATACACGGTCAGCGACATGTAACGTGTCGAAGATTTTTTTACAAATTCGACAGACTCATCAGATGTAAGAGCTACAAGCTCTGAAAATAACCACGGTTTTATCAGCGGAATATCGTACCCTCCAGAATTGAATCCCAATACTGGAAGATGATTTATAAATTTTATTAATTTACTCAATAATCTAATCTCCCTCCAGCACACGTCCAACTGCTGACTAGCGTACGAAGTATAGTGCAGTTTAAGTTCCTCACTGCCATCCGAATCGTGCTCAATTGCCTCGTAATCAATTGCCGCTACCTCGACACCGCCACATGGAGATGTTGTAAGATCGACAGTAATATATTTTTCACTAAACCACTGGGTAATATGATGTATAATATCGCCATAGTAGTCAATAACGTGCCGTCGTCTAACTCTTGCAATCGCGACAAGTGTAGTCACAAAATCTCGTATAAGATATTCGGGATTATTATTTACTCCGTAGGCAACATACACTTTGTTGTCACCGTCCTCTTCGCGGTCCACTGGCTGTAATCTATCATTAAAGTCAACATCATCAATAGAAACAGTAGCGGGCATATTACAGGCGATAGCGTACGATAATGGAGTATTTACAGTAATATACTGCATATCCCTATGTCTATCAATATAGTCTTCTTCTGTACACTCTGTCATGCCATCATCATCTATTCCATATACGCTTGTTTGAGACGAGTGTTCGACGTGGGACACGTCCTCCTTCACAAGCATAGATTCAAAATCGAACGTAGAATACAATGATGTGAATCGCCTACTATCGTCCGAGGGTGACAGCAGAGTATCTGGAATTGAAAACACCCGCTTTGCCTCCTCCCACATATTCTCATATGTATCTACACACCCTCGGCGATAATGATATCGTATTTTACCACATCTATTGAGTATATGGCGTTTAATGGATGACAATCTGTGTCCAGTAAACTGTGTACCACATGATATACATCTATAATGCACATTCATCAATCTGTGTATATCGGATATTGTATAATAATGATTATCATACAATAATAAATTCAATGTTTTTGTAGTGTATACGTGAGGACTACTAGTACTGATAAACAGAGGCTGAATAACTGGCACATATCTATCACAGAATGATAACTGCTTCTGATGCTGCTGTGGTGGCGCCTTTTTTAGAGAATGAATTTCGTATACATTTATTCTCAACTTAAAAATATATTCTAGAAAATGCAATATGCTCACATGAACCCCCTCAAACATCTCATCAGAAGATATATTATAAGTAGTCTTGTATAGCTCGTAGTACTGTTCCATTCTCTCGCGAATATCCTCATCAGACACCACTGGTGCTTGACCGCCGCCGTCACTCCACAGCAATCTCCAGCGAGCAACTTGTGCAAAAAAACATAATTTCTTGTAATATTCCTGCGATGAGGAACCAAAAGGTCGAGAATGATGCCTGGACATTAACAACTTTTTTAACGATACAAGGACAGGAGACTTTCGCGATCTGCATTGTGACTGCACATAGTGTCGAATAAGTACTCCCTGATCTCGCTGTAGTGAAACGTTTTCATCATCATCACTCTGCTGCACCGTCTCCTCCTCATCACTAACATCGGCCTCGTCCAAAATAAATGGGTTCCCCGGACGGCGATCATCATCCTCATCATCATCTTCGGAAGACGACTCCTCGTTGCCATCATCA
>WIPJ01002406.1:604398-618499 GCA_018155075.1 Cassiopea andromeda | reverse complement strand
TATATATATATATATATATATATATATATATATATATATATATATATATATATATATTACAAGCTATCCATCTTTTCTTTTAATGTCGATAACTTTTGATGTACGGAAGATATAAAAATTGCTCCTTCAGGAAATGTGAATTGAAACTTTCTGAACATGCTTGTAAAATATTTTTCATTTATTCGAAGGTATGCGTTATTAGTTTTTCGCTAAGAAAGTACACTTCTTACCACTAAAACACGCTTCTCGATGCTTTTCGAACGAATTCTCGCAACACTATTGGCAGGAATCCTTCGATGGTGATTCCTTTGTTAGCCAATCAAGATTTGAGGCCTATGCTGTTGTGACCAATAAGGAACATCTCATATTATTCTAAACATAGTGACTATGTTCCAAAATACTGTGCAGCCCATCATGTTCTTGTAATGTAAACAGCTGATCGATCTAGCACACTTGGGCTCGTGCCCGTGGCTATAAGAAACCTGCAGTTACACTTTTTTCTATAAGAGAGTGATTTATAAGAAATTAGTACTGAGCTATTCAAAAAGTTAAGAAAGTTCAGAACTGAAAGAACAGTAAGAGTGAAGGTGAGAGTGAGTGAAAGAGTTAATGAAAGAGTGAATGCAGAGACCAACTTGAGAGAGAGAGAGAGAGAGAGTGAGTGGACATTAAGAGTGAAGGTGAAAGTGAGTGAGCGAGAGTTGATGAAAGAGTGAATGCAGAGAGCAAGTCAAGGGAGAGAGATTGATTGATTGATTGAGTGAGTGAGTGGGGGAGTGAGTGAGTGAGTGAATGAGTGAGTAAGTGTATGAGCGAGTGAGTGAACAGTAAGAGTGAAGATGATAGTGAGTGAGAGAGTGAATGAATGATTGAAAGAAGAGAGCACGCTGAGAGAGAGAGAGAGAGAGAGAGAGAATGAGTGAACAGAAAGAGTGTAAGTGAGAGTTTAGAGTGAATGAAGGAATGAATAACTGAATAGATGAAAGTAAGTACACGTATTGTTCTATCAGAAAATGGTTTATGAGAAATTAGTACTCAGCTATTCAAAAAGTTAATAAAGTTCAGTACTGGATTTTTGAGACTTAAGAAAGTTTTTTAGTGCTTATGAATTTAAAATTCGATTTATCTGTGTACAAAATGTCATGAATGTGACGTTGGCAGTCTAACGTCTGCTATTTACTAAAATTTACCATCATTTCAAGCGTACATGAAGCTTTTCCACTTTCCAATAACGTGCATGCGTAAAACATTGAAACTCAAAAATTTTTGCTAAGTAAGTTTTGATACTGGAATTGTGAAAAGTTAAGAAAGTTTCTGTACCATAGTAGCCCTAATTTGCACAGATCAAAAGACACTATAGTCGCCCTAATTTGAACAAATCCATGGACGACCAGCAACAAATACTTCTCATTGTAGTGCATTTGCTATTTTTTTGTGGTATGGTAGCTTAGTTTTCTTTTTGTAATATTGCATTTGTTTATTTAGTTACAAGTATAGCTGAATGGATATTGAGGGTAAATAAGATTAAATAAATAGATAAAGTACTCGGCCAAACAAACTTTCCTATAAAAAAACGTGAAAGTTACTTTAGTAGTAAGAAAATCACATGGCGAAAAGGATTCTAACATAAAACCAAAGATGACATGAAACATGGTTCAAACGCTGAATACTAGAAAAAGTCGCTCCATCATTCACCAAAATTCACGTTTCCTTACTTCAGGTTTTCGCCGGAAGATTGTGATAGGAGTGCTAGCTATCACACACCTAACGCCATCCAGGGGTGTGATGGCGTATGGGGGCGTGCAACCTTACAAAAACCAGCTTGAAAGCGATGTCCTTGTGTATACGTATACGGGTTTCTCCAGTCAGCAATAGATCAAAGTCAATTCTGACGCGATTATGTGTTAAAAATCGGAAGAAATAGTAAGCAGTGAACAGTGAACTTACACCTTGGAAGTTCTAGGCGTGTGCCAGGACATGCACGTGCGATCGCACGCCCTTCCCACGAAAGCCTGTTACTTTCACGTCACTGAAAGTAACTGAAAATACAACATGGCGTAAATAAAAGGATCTCTTGAAACACCATTTGAAGCAGAAATCTCAACCTTCGGGTAATGAAAAGCTATGTCATAGACGGATGGAAAAAGTAATCACCTTAAAGTGGACACTTAAAGATGACCATTGTATTAAAACGGTGGGCAACCCTCTTGAAGAGTGGTTCACATTCGTGAATCCCTTTGTTGAGGAGGGCCAAATGTAAAAGAAAAACATCAATTGATGTCTAAGGCCCCGTCTACACTGGTACAGATAGTTTTGTTGATTCGTACAACAAGTGGTGCGGATTGGCCTTCTGCCTACACTGCTTCTATCAAACCGTACTAAAACTGGTAAGGTTCTCCGAATCACTGTTCATCCTAGGAAAAGGACCAATAGTGATCCGGACTACTTACAAGTGGGATTTTTTAAGCTCCGTCTACACTGGTACGGATCACTTTTTGATCCGAACCAAGAAGTGATCCGTACCACTGTAAACGGGGCCTAAGATGATAATTTTGTTTATACAAACTTTTTGTATATATGAGAATACTTAAATATTTTCCGAGCCTCAATATTCTTAAATTTTTCTGGTTTTGAGTCTTAGATTATTCTCAAATCATACTTAAGTGTGTAATGCACTTGACTAAGACCAACATGGTCCCTGGTTCAAGGCCCATCGCAGGCCATTGGTGGTGTCAGAAAGGGCATCCAGTCTTAAATGTTCATGCCAGAACAGAAGTCCTCTTAGAGGCACCCTAAAGCCTTAAGGAGTTGAGGGAAACGGAGGTAAAATCGAGAGGTGTACCTTCGTATGAAAATCGAGAGAACATATTCAAATCTTTGTTAATGTCTTGCTTCATCATAAAGCAAATTGAAAGAGGAACAGAACATTGAATTTTGTATCGATAGTGCAAAAGTTAATCCAAAAGCAGTATCGTAACTCGAATACACAAAAATTCTAAATCTTGATGAAGTTTGAGCCTTGCATTATTCTTAAATTATTCTTACATTTCAGCGATTCGGAGTCATGATATTCATTGTATGGTTAATATAATATGATTCTATCTTCTAGCCGAAATGTATCAATAAACAGGTAATTGAACCAATTATTGATTGATATCTAAAGCAGAATCCGGACTAACTTGTTCACTAATGTACTTGACCATGCAAAACATTTCATTGTGAGATTCATTTCATTTCATTCATTTCATTTCATTGTGTGACATTGTGAGAAAACTACAAAAAATCTCTGCTTGGGTCTCTCTAGGGGCCAGACAGTATTCGTGACCCTTTTGCACTAAATATTTTGGCGGGCACACACCTTTAGATATGCTCAACAATTGTAGTATGGTGAGTTTTGATGAGTTTATGAGGATTTACCACAAGTTTACCCAAGCTTTACCAGCTCAAATGGCGAGCCATTTTTTTCTATAAAAATTCTAGCAAGGATCTGGCGAGCAAAAATCCCAAAATGCATACTTGTCTGGGGATTAAGTTTTCCAATCATGCCACATAACACTTAATGCTCACCATCATGTTCATTTCCTCTCTAAAAGAATACCAACTTCTTCTATGGTGTCCATGTTTTCAAGAGTATTACCAGCTTTCACCATCAAAGAGCGCCGTTTTGGCAAAGCTAGTGGCGTTTTTCAAGAGAAAAAATCCTTTCTTGAATGCTAAAGACTTCAGGGTTTAAGCCGACGATTAAGCACTGGAAAATATTTGTACGAAAGACGAGTCCGGTTGCGTTTTCAAGGCTCTGACAGACGTAGGATTTGTGGGTAACATTTAAAAAGCAAAGGGCACTAATATGGCTAACCCAAGATTTACCTTCGCTATTTTTGTTGGGGAAGACAGCCAACGATCAGTTGAGATAAAAGGCTTTGAAACATGGAAGAAATGCTTTATGCTGTTTGGGAATACTATGCATCACGATAAGCTGGTGCTTGATTTAGGATAATGTCTGATGTGATGCAAGGTGTGCTCGTAAGACTAAGAAAGAAATTGCAATTCGAGCGAAAAATGCTATTCTTCATCCAGATAATGTTATGATCATTCAGAAATCTGTGACAGATTGGTTCTCACAAACTGTGCTTACTTTTCAGTTAAAGCTAACAATGTCGAGATAGCAGGTCCGATTCTCTGAGCTCATTTAATACATTGAGTGGGTAGGGCTGAAACTAAGGGAAATTGTTGGAGCGGTGGACAGCCCAATTCGCTGACAAAGAAGACTTCGCTCGCATATTGTCGGCAATACAACGTCGACTAACACTGTTGGTGCGCTACAAATAAGCCGACAAGGTAAATGTTGTTAAGGGGCGCGGCAAACCTTGCCAGAGCCGCCGAGAGAATTCTGAGGCACCGGGGCAGAAGGGAAAGAAGATGTTGCCCCTGCGAGCGAAGCGTGCGGAAAATCTTCAGGGTCTAGAAACTAACTTTGGAAAATTTCTGCTGGCTTACTTTATGAGGCCCCTTAGAGCTTGTGGCCGTGGGCAATTTTCGCCCTGCCCTCCTAGCGGGGGCCCTCCTTGCACCCCCTGTCGCTACATCCTTCTGTATATGAACGAATGAGAGCTATCCTCTACCAGAATTGTCGTAGGTTGGGGTAAATCTCTCACCTTCAATGAAGAGAAATGTCTTCCCTCTGGGTGAACGAGAACTACACTCTGGGTGGCAAAATAATGGAGATCCTCTACCTCACAACAGCATCGAATTTCCCTGAACTCAAGCAGTGATATATGATTGCAGACTATGTTCTATGAGGGAACGCATCTTGTTAATAATCTTAAAGAAGAACAGACATGGGGCTCGCATCGGAGTGAAGAGGTGTTACAACTCCATTGATTTAGTACTGATGGGTACCTAATTAATTCTGTACAACCCAAAGGTAAATCGACCGGAGTTTTAAAATCCGGGCATTCTTTCAGTCAGTGATTAATCCGATCCAACACACTTCCTCACCTTTTAAAACAACCAAACAAATCCACGCATTTTACAACCATTCAATCTGGATGTACACGTTTTTTTATAAGAAAATGGTTTATAAGACAGTAGTACTCAGCTGCTAAAAAAGCTAAGAAAGTTCTGTACAGGATTTCTGAGACTAAAGCAAGTCTTTTAGTGTTTATGTAATTAAAGTCGATTTATCTGTGTACAAAATGTCATGCATGTGATGTTGGCTACCTTCTAAAAATTTAACTTCTGTTATTTACTAAAATTTATAATCATTTCAAGTGTACATGGAGCTTTTTCACTTTCCAATGACGTGTATGCGGAAAGCATTGGAATTGAAAAATTTTTGCTGAGAAAGTCTTGATACTGGAATCATGACAAAGTTAAGAAAGTTTCGGTATTAGGCCAAAAAACTTTCTTATAAAAAAAACGTGAATTGCTGTTGTATTATCGAATGCTACAAATAGCAAAATAGTGGCAGATAGAATGAATAAATTGACAGGTGCATGAGCTTCTTGGATGTTCAAATACTTTGATTAAAGTACACACCATGAATTGCTATAGAGATAGAAAATTTCATTAAATTTCTTAAAAGCTGTTTCTTAAAAAAGATCCGCAACTTTCGAAATATGTGCAATCTTTACAAACTGTTAATTCAACAAAGTACAGTAGCATGACGTTGAAAGCCTCGACTGAATATGTTCAATAACGAGTTTTCCACACATTAAGAAAGAGATAGACAGATTGCACAGATCAACGAAATATGAGGTGCGTCACCGTCGACAGATGGCTGACTAAGATAGATACAAATGAATGAAAAACCAGCCTCTACCAAAAAACCCTTAGTCAGTCGATAGCGTTAACGTCGTGTGGTGCACTCTTTCTATCCTACTACTGTAAGTCCAAGGTAGAGGCCAACCAGCAGCAGTCATAATTGTACTTTGGCTACCAAGTTCAGCATACGTCTGGCAAATACTAACAGATAGGGTTGAGTACGGCACGAGCTCATATTATATAATGAGGGTGTCGGAACACTTTGAGAAGGGGATAAGCACGGCTTTCGACAGCAATCTAGAATATCAAAGATTATGCTTCTAGTTTTAGTGCTTCAAGCTTTTTGAAGCTATAAAGGAAAATAATGAACATAATGATAAGAGGCGAGAGTCCCCTTTTTATTAACCTGGCGAATACTAAAAGTCTACCACATATACTCTTCAATTTGTAACTAGAAATCTTTACTGCAGTTGTTGGAAAAAGCAACTGTTATCTACGTCGAAGTACTACACATTTTAACGATGGCAATGTGTATTACAAGGGAAAGTTGAATACACTTTTTTCAAAAGAAAACCTAAGTTTTCACTGTACCTCAATATTCTCAAATTTTTCTAGCTTTGATCCTTAGATTATTCTTAACTCATCCTTAAGTACTACACGTGTAACGTCCCTTGAAAATCAAAGAACTTTATTTAAATCTTTGTTGATGTCTTACTTTATCATAAAGCATTACAGTAGTGGAACAGAATTGTAACGATTGTATCGTTAGCGCAGAAGTGAACCCAACAGCAGTACTACATCTCAAGCATACAAAAACTCCAATTCTTCATGAAATTTATATTACTAATTTTCAGCAATTCTGAGCATTACTATTCTCATAAACTTAATTCTTACAAAATAGCGGGTACTATGATAAATAACAGCCAGTGAAATTATTGGACGTATGCCTCACGCTAGGAGAAACAATTGGGTCCTATCGTGGGCTATACTGGCATTCAGTTTCAGTTATTGCATATTCTCTTCCAGCACAATGCGCTCCAGACATACGCATATCCAAAAAAAGACAATATTCAGACAGGTGAAAAATCAATGAATGGATTTAAGATAATCCAAATCGCTGAAACAATCGATATAAATTTGTTCTGATGGAATAAAATGACTTCCATTCAACTTTGACGGTGACTTTAACCCGACTTGAATGTGAACAAATATAAATTCCACAAACAAGTGATGAGATAGAAGAACGGAAAAACAAGCTTAAAAACAGAGAAGTATAGTCTTTTCTGATTCAAGCGATCCTACAGAGGTTCGGCAAGTGGTTATAGTACCACCCGACATTGTTTAGCATGCTTTGTAAACTATACTGAACGTAGACTAAGCATCTCGTAAGAAATGCATCAATCAATTGATGAACTAAATAGGTCAATACTTTATTGTCTCAGATGGAAGTTTTTTTTTTATTAAGTAATGTCGGGGAAAGGCCATAGGGCCTATAATAAAGCCCCGACAAAAGAAAAACTGAGAAAATGAGGGGAAGTTTAAGTAGAAAGGGAGAAAAGATCAAGTGTGTTGATGTTAGATTTAAAAGATGACAAATTGTAGGATTCAGGAAAAGTATTGGGTGGCAATGAGTTCTACAGTTGAGAAGCTCTAGGAATGACAGATGATTTGTGAGATAGAATTCGTGGACTAGGTAGTGTAACTTGGACAGGGTGTGAATAGGTAGAGCTTCTGGTGTTTCGAACACGCCTCACTGGATCAGGAATAAGTAGATACAAACTGCAGCTGAAGGAAAGCGTATACAAGGGATAGCTGCAAAGGCGAAAAGATACAATCAGAGCTACACAACCAGATGAAGTAGATACAGCCAGGGGTGGTGCAAGCCGTCACAGAGTGGGGGGATTCTGGGCGCTACGCCCTAAAATTACAACCTGATTTGGTTGCTACACCCATTTCAAAATCTTGCAAGAGGTCCCCCACCCCAACGCTAACATTTTTTCATTGAATTTGGAGGAATTAGGAAATTGATCTTGGTGAGAAGTAACCAGAGCTCTGTAACCAAATGGAGCAAAAGTGGGCCTCAAATAGCTGTGAGGTGAGATCAGCTTATGAGGTGAGATAAGTGAAAAGAATAAAAGGTGGAGTCAGGCTCCCTACCACCTGGAAAAATTATTAAAACCATGACATTTAAATTTAGGAAAATAAACTTATTGAATATAAAGATACGACCATTTTGGGAAAAAACTGTAGATTAGGTCAATAATATGGACGTCCGAGCCTTCAATATAGCTATTTTCCTTGCTACTCCAACTAACGAAAAAAGAGAAGAGCACTAAGCCCCTCTCGAGAAGTAAGGGGAATGGGAACCCGTCCCCTCCCTTAAAGCTCTGGATACAAGCCCTTCCCAAGGAAATATGTGCAATTGAAGTTTTCAAATGTTTGAATGGAATTTCGCCACCTGATTATAAAGAGTACTTTAAATGTTTGGAGCACTGCAAAGGCACTCGCGGAAATAATCTTAGTGTATTGCTTCCAATAGTGAAATCTGAAGCAGGTAGAAAAACGTTTGCATTTTTGGGTGCTAAGATTTCAAAAAAACTTCCCAACAATATGAAGACCGAGTCATCAATAGTTTAATGTAAGACTGCCTGCAAAGATTTTAACTTTGACTTCTAGCATCTAACTTTTCCTTTGAACTTAATACTGTTTAAATTTGTTAATTTGTACATAATTTGATGTTAGCTCTTTTAGGTAAACAGGTCCCTGATTGATAGTAGCAAATGCACATTGCTGAACAAGCTAACCTGTATAAATATTGTTATATTATTATTATTATGAATTGAAAATGTCATTTGATTTCAGTTATTTACGATCAAGCTGCCGGGGATCTTCCCGATACCTATGGCAGCAGGAAAGTTTGTTACTTGCATGCTAACAGTTATATGTAATCTAGTAGTCGACGCAGAAATTTATTGTTTAGAGTCTTTATATTGACAGAGCTTTTCGTAGAATTTGTGATGTACTTGTAAGGACTATTTTTTGTATTTCTTGCAAGTTTGGTTCTCCAGGGATTGATTTGAGGTGATTTACGACTCCCTTTTTTACCATTCCAAGTGCACCAACTACGACAGGTATAACAGTTGTTTTAAGCCGCCACATCCTTATTATTATTATTATTATTATTAAAGACATCAAACAAGTGCAACTAGAATATATTTTCAACAGAGTGTAGCGGACTGGCTAGAGGAGCAGCAGCAAAACGTATTTAAGATTTGTGCACAACGCATCCATGTGGCACAAACGGCACTTTATATGCATTTAGTTAAGTCAACATTTTTTAAAACACTTTAATGACAATATCCATGGAGGGTACTGGAAGACCAATCTCAATGTTTGAGGGGAGTCCAACCAAAAACGGGACGTATAACAATAGAAAGAAAAACAGGACAGTATTTAAGGAAAATAGCGATATCAGAATATTACAATATGACAATACTGCATGTCATAGCGATGAAATATCTAATGAGAACAGAATATCGAATGAGAATAGTGCAATGAAAATAACAATCCAACAACAACAACAACAACAACTAACCTGATTAACATGAAACTATAATAGCAATCAGAAAGGTACATGCAAAGGGTTGTAGCCCGCACACTCCCAAAATAACATCAAATTTAACAGCAGTCATACACTAGCAGATTCAGGCTCCGCTTACACTACCATTTTCGTACGAAAACAGTATGGAAATATTTTCGTATGAAAACGACACAGTGCGAGTTTGTTTTGATAAGAAACAAACTCGCTGGCTTCAGCCTGGGTATTTCATAATATTTCGACAAATCCAGCCTGAAGTATCCATTGACAATAACAACCCAGATAAGGCAACTGCAATGCAAAAAAGGTTGTTCAGGTTTTTTAAGGCATGCAATGAATGTTAATTATATTTTCTTTCTAGTTTGACCAACAATTTACTTGTAGAAACAGTTCATTAGAGTTTCTATTTGAAACTCAGCCTGACTGTTTCTCATCTTAATTTTTGTCTAATTTCTATAATATATCCGGTATATACCTGCACATGTCCATACATACAAGACATATAAATCTATATAGCTACGTTAATACTCATTACAATATACATTTTATCACTCTATACATTAATTTTATGATTCCTATAGCTACCATGTTCATTACAACAAAAGTTTAAACAAATCTGATCTCGACTGGTTGCATTATAATTAACATGAAAGAAAAAATGTAAGATGGGTTGTATTCAGACTGCTCAGGATTTCCCTGTAATAAAAATGTCAATCCTGCTCTCAATAAATTTACATTGACAATAAATGAAATCAGCTATAATGTCAATATTTATCATCTTACCAATATTCTATAACAAGCCAGCTGTTAATGGTGATAGCGCTGGTAAAACTGGATTCACTTTGTTACACCAGAAATTAGCGCACGTGCTGTGGTAGTTCTTGCTACCATATGTCAGACACGCTGTGGACATTTTCCAATTGCTCCATTCCAAGGGTTTATCATTGAGATCCACTAAACAAATTCCACACGGAGAGCTTGCATCAGTCGTATCAATGGGAGGAGGATACGCCGCTGCATCAGGGAAAGCCTGTATTGAAAAACAAACATTCATAGACACGAAAATGTTAGCAAACATACAACACAAATGTTTAAATTAAAAGAAACAATAATTATGCCATTCCAAAATTCAAGAGAACGAAATATGGTAAAAATTCTGTAAGATATTTTTTAAACAGAGCAACTAAGGAAGTACCAACAGTGAACCAGTTCAAAAGAATGATAAGAAGAACTGACATGGAAAGCCTTCTAGACTGTAGACTGTTATATAATTTTACTTATGGTAAATTTTATTATTATTACTATTATTTTTATTAGTATTCTTTTGTCCTAACTCTAAATTCTTTTCCTTACCTTTATGTTGTGTCCTTAAGTAGCATATATGCTAAATATTTTTGACACATAAAGATTTAGATTTGGCTTGACATTAGGAAAAATCTGAAGTTTTGCAGTAATCAAAGCGTTCAACAACTTCTACACGCATTTTCTATAAGGAACCTAGCGCAAGGCCTAGTTCTAACATTCCTTACTTTTGAGCCTCTTGTTACCAAATTCTAGTACTAGAAGCTCCGTAATAGTTCCTTAATTTTCACTGCACCAAATAGTGCCATAAAAAAGTTCGGAATTTTGGCTAGAACTCTAGACTAAAACAACAAATAAGGTAGGAAAGAAGTATTATGAATGTGTCTATGTGAGTTTTGGCTGCAAATGGATGGAACCGGCTTCCCAATTCTTAGTTATTTGCAGTTATAACACGGTTCCTTATAAAATAAACAGCGTGTATTTCATTCCTAACAATGAAATGCAAAGTTGTACATAAAGAAGGAAATATGTGCCAATCAAACTGTCCTAATATCTTTGATTTACGATATAGGGGGGCATAGTGGGGCTCCTTGGTAGCAGCTTTGCAAAATGTTCTAAAAACTGAAAGAAAAATGGAAAACTAAGGGGAATCTTTCTGCGTTGTGTAAACAAAAGTGATAAATATCAAAATGAAAATGAATATTCTTTTTGCTTGATAATAATGTAATGAAATGGGTGCAAAAAATTGCATGATTTGGAATCCATGCAGCAGAAAAAATAAATGGTACGCACGTATTCTGGAAGTCCTGATGAAAAAGCACAGATTTCTCGCCAATATCTTTCTATGCTCTTCAAAAGATTTTTGAGATCATCACTAGACTTAGCAATGGCTGTAACAATGAAAAAGACAATAGAACCCTTACTGACAGTAGCTAAAGAAATAAAGAACACTTGCATAAGAGAACCAATATGACTACAATAAATTATCATCCATTACCATACAATGTCATAATCTACAATCTGAATCAATGAGACCATATTCATTTAACATGTATTTAGTTACTACTCTATTTCCCTAGAAATGCATATAACCAGTGACTAGGAGATGGATCAAAAAGTAGGGGGCACATTTAAAAGTAAATAATAGGATAAACTAAACTCTACGATCAAAGTCCGCACGAAGCTTAAATTATTGCATTTCAGACCAGTAATAATTGATAACACGATAATGCTTTCCATTGATTATATCACTTAAAAGATATAGTAGATACAGGTGGACGATTGAATACCAAAGAAGATAAACACGACTGACTAAAACGTCAAACTGGCATGCATCAATGTCTTTAATGATCTTGACAAGCTCTACTTAATTGCATCAGCCATTGACCATCTTGAATACAGTGCTACGCCCATGCCTTATCCACTTTTGAGTAAAGAATATAAAATTTATCAAGACTGACAAAAATGACTTCTTTTATTGTCTTATTTTGTCTTGTTCACAGTCTGATTTATATTCCATGTATTTACGTGTTGCAAGGTCAAGATCCTCCCTGTTCTATCCATACTACAGAGATGATAATGTAACATAAACTACTCTTCCGTAGGTCTAGGGGCTATTCCAGCAAGCAAATTCTCGGAGGCTATGACAGTTGTAAGGATGAGGAAAAAGAGGGTGTGTGCTGGCTAAGCCTCGGAAAATTCTATTGATCACGCCCGTCAAACCCTGAGGGAACACCATTTTGAACGTGGAGATGAAAAAGCTGCACAAATTAAAGAAACAAAGACAAAAAAGACAAAGAAATAAAATTCCAGGAGGATTGCACGACCGAAAATAATGCAAACGAAAACATGCAGAAATATTCAGAATTTTCCAATAAATTGTTTTTACAAGGTTACAAGGAAAAAGTAGAAAGAAGTTTTGTGTAAGTAAATGTGCAGTGTCAGTCTAGATGTATCATGGCTATTTCACGTGTATTTTCCTAATTCTTGATTGTCCATAGTGAAACATTTATTCGAAAATTCAAAATCTTATACCCTCCTAAAATAGTGGAAGGACCAACGAAGGGGCCAAGGAAATCTCTGAGTGCCATGGCCTTCTGGTCCCTATAGAATTGCTACAACGTAGGTCTTGACAAACAAATGCTTAGAAAAACATAAACTCATACATGATAATATCAAACTAGACTAACAAGCCCAGGAAATTAATTATGAAAACAATGCAATGGAATCCTTGCACTCTACTGATGAGAATGGTAATTTACACCTAACAATTTTAAAAGGTTAGTTTTCTTGCTAACCAATAATTGGGTATGAACCATAAAGTATATTAGAGAAGCTATCAAAGACATACAATAGAGTACCGGAGTGATGACGTCATAAAAGTAAATTTTATGACGTCATAAAATATTCATGACGTCACACTCCGGTACTCTATTAATTGATTCCGACACTGAACAACCGAATAAATTCACTCTCCATGTGTTTATCTTTCCAAACAATTTTTGTAGCACTTCCTACATCAGAATCAATTTCATGGTATCTGTACACTATGGACATAAAATATACCACTGTTGGTACTACTGTTGCAAAGTTTTCGCTCGACCTTCCCATCTAACAACAAATTTCAAGGCTGTGCCCATAAAATGTGATGTACCGATTTGCGAGACTAACAGCCAAGATAGTGTATCTCAGAAGGCAAAAAAGTTGCTTCAATCATCTCTAACTATCTCTAACAGTGTCACTATTATCATCAGCACTTTGATACAAAGCTGGCCATTCACATTAGAAAAATAAAGCAAAACCTTAATTTATAGATAAATACATACGAACTCTCAAGTATAGCATGCAAACTGGGTCTACCTGAATTTTCGATGGAAACCTTAATGCGGCATGCCACAGCAAGAATTTCTTTTAAACCTTGAAAAAGGAAAAAGTAGAAAATCAAAAAATTAGAGGCACAAAATTAGTTGATAATAAAGGAAACATGATAATTGATGAATAAATGAATGCATGATAAAGGAGAAAAAGAAAGCCCACAAACGATAGCCATCCACGTGAATGCCATTTATTTGATCCCCATATTTTTCTTAAAGTTTTGTGCTATTTTCATCTGCTCTTTTCTTAAATATTAGTGCATTGTAATTATAACTAGTATTTTATAGGATTGTGCTTTAGCTTATATTTCATTTGAAGTAAGGCCCCTTGAAAACCAGCTGTGAAGAATGGCAACCCTCCCAAAACATGTACAAAAGAAATGAAATGAAATGCTGAAATGCTGTACATCAGTTTGAGATGCTCTCATTCCCTGGTGAAGGAGCATGGTAACGAGTGAACGTCCTTTTACATATATGTCATTTTTGTCAGTGTAATTACCAGAGGGTTGTCTTGTAATTCCATATTCCTTGTGGAATCGTTTTTCAGTTGTTTAAATATACATAT
>WIPJ01002406.1:587754-601772 GCA_018155075.1 Cassiopea andromeda | reverse complement strand
ATATGAATAGAGAAAAGAATAAATAAATAACTTAAACAAAAAACTAGTAAAGAAACACAAAAAAGAGAATTAATAAAAAAATTAATAAAAGAAAAATTAAACAAACAAATGTTAAACGAATTAAAGAAACAGCAGTTAGGACCTACCGTTGAAGTATTGCTTTCCTTCTTCACTTTCAAAGATCTCCTTTTTATTGCTTAAGGAGAGACTATGCTTCTTCATCGTCGATGCTGCAGATTCGAAAACTTTTTCCACTCCTTCTAAGCACCTCTTCCATTCATTAACGTGTAGTTCTGAGTCCTAAAACATGTTTCTGCTCAATATAATTGAAAAAAAAACGCCGTTTTTTTCTGCAAGTAAAGATAACTTGGATTCGCTCTAGAAGTAAGAAATTAACAATCAAATAAGGGAAACTTAATAAAGGTTGCTATGTATTTTCATGCTCCCTTGGCTTTTGTATTGCAATTGTTATTGTAAGTCTTATAAAATTTGAAAAAAAACTTAACATTTTGTTTGATTGAAACATAACATAATAATATACCGTGAATCCTCGAACAAGCCCCCCTGGGGGCTATTTATTTTTGGATTTCTGAATGGAGGCTTAGTCGGTGGGGCCTTAAAAACTTTTCTGGTAGTTAGTCATATTCCATTTGATATTGCTCTACCAATAAGCTACTTTTCGATTCTAAAAATGCTGTCAATGCTTGCCTTTTCTTTCGTAACTCTATAAAGCACTGGTAATATCAAATAGCTACAGTCACACGCTTGGGTGGGGGCTTATCAAAAATTTGTCGTTCTAGGGTGGGGGCTTATTCGCGGGAAGGCCATTTCGAGGGTTTACGGTACACTGCTACTCAAATGTCTTTTGTTTAGATTTCCAACCAATCATGATCATGCAAATATAAACTTTCACTTCTCACATTGGTAATTGAAATGTAGAAAAAGTACATAAATAAAAAAATTTATTACCTCTAAAACTCCTGTCAAAGCCTTGTATCTATCACCAACATCTAAAGTTGATTCAACGAAATCACTGCTCTGAGAGTTTTTCCTCAATGACGAATTCGAAGCAATGCCATGGGTCTCCATTTGAAACGAGCTAGTAGTCTTTGGAACTGCACTTTTTGCTGTTGTAAGTGAAAAAGAGCTCAGCTGCTCACTAATATCCAGTCCTCCTTGCGAAGGCGCAAACTGAAACTTGCTACTTTTTGCCATTTGTTTATTGTTTGCGTCATTACTCAGCCCTCCAAAATCATCTAAATTAGAAGACACACTTCCGCTTTGCGAAAACGCCGGCAAATCTTCGGGAATAGAAATCTCTTTGCTTGTAAATGCCCCAAATGTTGTGACAGAGGGTTGTAAGGCGTCTCTACCACTAAATGTATCGTGTTTTTTGGTTTCATCTATGTGTTCATTTACCTTAGAGTAGCCTATGTTTTCAAAAATTCTGCTTTCCTGTGTGCCAGAGGAGTCAAATGAAGCGAAACTAGCAAACTCAGATTGGCTAGTGGCACCGGAAAAACCTTTTTCTAGTTCTATATTATCAGTTTTTGAAAAAGAAATGGCCTTAGCTTTTGTTTCAGCTTCTTGGGAAGGTGTCTCAAATGAAAATCCTGAGAAGTCACTGTCAACGGTAACCGAGGCATTGGTTACTACAGCAATCTTCTCAACAGAATTATGATCCGATTTACTTGATTCATCAAATAACGAAAGGCTGTTCAATGCTGGGTTAACATCGTCCTTGACCCCTTCGTGAGTCTTTTTCTCCATTGGAATAGAAAAAGCGGAAAAAATATCATTCTCTTTGCTGTCTGTGTCAGGTAAGGCCTTTTGATTACTGTCTGGGATATCTTGGACAGGCGCAAAAGAAGCAAATTCATTCCAGGAATCATCCCCACTAGGGTTGCTGTCCGCACGACCACTGGCTGATAAATCTGCTTGGATAGAAGCTGAATTTGCTGAATATGCTATTGGTGTGTGCTGAATCTGGGTTTTGCTATCAGAGGAAAACAAATCAGCTGTCACAGTGTGAGAATTAACCGAATGAAAATCACCAAATTCGCTAGCTATTGAAGATTCTTTTTTCTGCTCCAAAATCCTTGTCCCTAAACCAGGTCCATTGCTGCCTACATCAAGTTTGCTAAAATCAGCAATATCAACAGATTTTGCTTCACTAAAGTTAGGACTTCCAGCATGAAAATCTGTGGCATTCATGCTAACACTAGAGCCAATTAGATTTCCAGAAGTCAAATAATTTTCTGTTCCAGCATTACCAGTGCTTCCAATCTGAAACCCAAAATTATCGCTTGTACCAGAACCATACTCTATTCTTCCAAACAACCTAGAGCTATCTTCATTCTTCTCGACTGTGGAAGGAGGGCTTTTCTCTGACTTAGTGAACCCCATGCTAACGGTAGGGACTTCACTTATGGGTCTAGACGGCTGAGCGGTCAAAAATTCTGATTTATTTCCACCTCCTTGAAACAAGCCTTGCTTAGAATCTAAGCATCCAGTACCTATATTTACAATTCCCTTTATCTCACTGACATTCGCTGAAGATTGAAAATCAGCCCACGCTTCAGAATTATCTGCTTTTTCAAAATCACTAAATTGTGCTGGTGTCTCACTGCCTTCTGAGCTCAAGCTGGTAATAGAAGCACTCCATCCAAATGACGAAGTCTGTGCATCGTTTGCTGCAACGGTAGAAGCCGTTAGAGCAGGCTCAGCATTCTTACTGTGGGACCTGAAGACACTGTACTTGTCATTTGGGTCGATAGGCGAAGAAGACCGAGAGTTATCATCAATAGATAGTACGTCACCACCAAATACACTGCCACTTGGCTATGATATAAAACCAGGATTTCATTTCATTTCATTTGTAAAAACAAAAATACAGAGAGCTAGTCATTCAGCCGTAGATGATTTTCAAGGGCCCCCTCATTTTACAAGTAGTCAAATTAAAAAGCAAAATACTACAGAAGTATATTTACAATTGTTAAAAATCACATTTAGAAAAAATGCAAACTAGAAAACGAAAACTCAAGTAACAAACTGATGAAATGTTGCATAAGATTAAAAATGACTTATGGAAGACGCCTGTTTTGCATGCCTCGATAAAATATTCAAAACCTTAGCACTCCTATACGAGAAGCAGCTCTGTCCATTTGATGCTTTTTTTCTTGGGTATCTGTACACCAGCATCAAGTGCTTTTAAGGTTATGGGATGAAGAATGTGAGTTTCTTGTGAAGAGCTCGATCAAATATTGAGGTGCCAAATTATTGACAGATTTTTAAGTAAAGTTTCAATTTCCTGATTGGTAAGACCATCAATGTCTTCCCAACCCAAAACTCCGTACTAGGGGCACACTTGAGGAATCATAGCTACAATTGGTCAAGATGCGAGCTGCTCCATTTTGTAGTTTTTGCAGTCGTGTTGACAAAAGTGCAGCAGATGAAACAGTATAGGCAACAAACGTATAGAAAGTAGAGAATAGGACTGAAGAGATGGAAAAAAGGAAGCGGGATCATAATCGACATACAAAAAGGAGAAAGTATGCACAGAAGGGGATAACGAAGTTAAGTCCAAGCGGGAATTTATTTTGTCTGTTTTTATATTTACAATTTCCTTACTGTTGGCAATACAAATACAAATATAGCTAACAGGCTAATTAATGCCAATACAGTAAACAAAGAACTATAATATGAATTTATTTAAGAGGAAAAATAAAACTAAAGAGACTCTCCTCCATTAATGAAAACTTTGCACAATCTGCATATACCAGTACTTCCTTTCCATGATAATATTTTCTGTTTGAAATTAGCTTGTGTGTCAGAATCCTAGTTTTCTCTAGCAATGAGGCGTATAAATGATGACTGATGTACTGAATATTTTCAATTCAATAATTCCATACTTTGGGAAAGTAAAGGGGCGAGCAAGAGAAAGTAAACACAACGGAAAGAATGCAGAAGATAAGCAACAAGCTACAGAACTCAAAGCAGCAGTACTGGCAATAAAAGCTCCAGAAAAAGGGACAGCAAAGCAAGTATATATTTGGATAGAGGAGGGAAGAGAAGTCACGCGGAAGGGGAATACTTTAAATAAAGAGCGAGCAAGAGTTAGTAAAAGTGAACAAATTTGAGAAGAGCATTACTAGAGACAGGGACACCTACGCTGGGGGGCAGGAGGGGCAAGAATTGCCCTTCATACTGAACTCTTCCCATCTCTCCTATCTCCTGAAGGGGTATTGTTCGGTATTGTAGTCAGTTTTGTTCAAGAAAATTTTTCTGGTAGCAAGCCCCCAGACTCTCAAATTTGCATTGTATTACTAGGAGACCAATAAACTAAGCATTGCTCTTCAGGAAAAGAGTTTGAAGACCAAAATCTACCACTGTGGAGGAGCATAAATATACCAATATGTGCCCTCAAAGGAAGTCTTGCCCCCCTGCCCTAGGTACACACGAGCATCCCTGACTAAAGACATAAGATATGAAATAAAAATAAAAGCTTGAAGGTAAGGCAAAGTCAATAGTGACAAGAAAATTTGAACAAAGATATGAAATAGAAAAATGAGAAAATGAAATTGAGAGAACTTACCATTTCCATGAGAATGTGCTCTGGAAACTCAGGAATCGGTGCAGTGTTGCAAGACGATAACTTAGAAACTGACAATTTAGTCCATCCAGCCTACAAATTTACAAATATATGTGTCCAGATTCAGATATGGCCTAAACATTAAAGAAGCCTTACTATGATCCAGAATAAGAAAATTTCGAGTTATGCTTGAAATAAGACTTATACAACTGCTTTAATGTGACGTCATTAGGTACAGCACAAAGCATATACAACCAAAAGGTGCAACTGACGTAGGTTGGGGGTAGAACAGCTGCGTAGAGCCGCTGAGCATGTGGGGTCCTGATGGGGATTTTCAGCTCAGAGAGTTTCATGAGACAAATTTTCTGTATTATTTTGAGGGAGAATTGAGATAGGGCAATAATCCTACTGAATTCCTCAGACCCCTGAGTGTCTGCATTACGTCACTGCATTATACCGTAATGAAATACTAACCTGCGACAACGCCACTAGACCAAGAATGAGGTACAACTCTTCCTCAATGAGCACCCCTGGAGTTTTCTTGTTTGCCATCTCCCATATATCTCTGAGCTTATCCTTTGGAATGTTTGATGAAAGAAGGATATCCGTAACTTTGGCTGTGTCAACTGATCCATCTAACGATAATGATTTGCTTAGTACTTTCCTGTAAACAGAAGGCAGGAAAGACGGATCATGGAGCCAATCTGGTAATTGGCAGCCGTAAATTTGGCTCTCTTCGGGTGTGCCATCACCATCTACAATGAAAAGAAACGACAAAATATGAATGAAAAGAAGCTACTTCTTGTGTTGGGCACAAAAGCTCATTAGATGAAAACAACTGAGCATTCTCACATCAAAGTCTCAGTTTTGGAAGAGGACACATTTGCCAGGCTAAGATAATACGCAGATACACGTTTTTTATAAGAAATATGAAGCGAAAATTAGGCAAAAACTAAGAAACATAGGCAGGTTGAGTTTCAAATTATAACTTGCAAGAACTTTTTCACTAGTAAATTTTTGATTAAACTGGGAAGAAAATAGAATGAACATCCTTTACATGCCTCACAAACCCGAGCATCCTTTTTCTTGCATCATAATTGCCTAATCTGGGTTGCTATTGTCATTGGAAGTCTTCAAAAGTTAAGAAAAATTTAAGGGTGGATTTGATGAAATATTAAGAAACATCCAGGCTGAAGCCACAGTTTGTTTTTTATGGCCAATCAATATCTTGAATGTCGAAACGAAGAGATCCATTACCACTGAATGAAATTTTCAAAAATAGTCAGCCACTATCTGTTAATCCTTGAGGGAATAGTTCATCCTATAGACTATGCGAGTCTAAGGCTTCTAACTTCTAACTTAACGTGATCTGTTAACTTAAACTTCTAGCATAAACTACTCCAAATAAACCACGAGGTATATATCTATATCGCAACAACAACAATAATAACGGCTCCTTCGCAATGACGTATCAACATAACGAAATAATGTCTTTGATATTACACTATCTAACTTGAACGGCCTAATCAGAATCAAATGCTTGGGACAAATGTGACTAATATTTTGAAATGATGAGTATGTAGAGAAAATTGAACACAATACCAGGCAGTGGATTTTCTATCATGTTCATCTGACCTAGCATGGCTTTTTGCTCCTTATGCACAAAGCCAGCTGCGTATGAATCCAGTAACTGCCCAGCATTCTCTGGAACTGAACTCGCTGAAAAAGCATCAACTGAGCCAGAGTTGTAAGCAGAGACTGGAGTGAAATTTCCTGTATCTGTATATGAGGTTTGAAATGAATTGGCGTAGGAGAAATGCGGCACTTCAGAGCTCGAGTCGAAACCTAAAGAAAAAAGAAAGCAAAATATTTACAGGTGAATAGATAACATGGCCCATTAACATGCACATGGAGAAAGAGAGCTTCAATAGGGGTAGGGGTTGATGGGTCAATGCCGCAAGGGGTAACCAGTGAGAAGCGGTACAAGGAAAAGAATAGCAAATGGAACTTGGATACTCATAGGACATCAACAATTGCTGTATGAGCGACGTGTAAGAAAATTTGTAGCATATGTACCGCATGAGATTAAAAATTGTTTTATCTATGAATAAAAATATCCAATTAACGAAAGCTCTTTTTGCTAAACATCCGCTGCAAGAATCTCCAAAATACATGTGATTACAGTTAAACACTGTCTATCGTCCTACAACAAATGTAATTGGTTTAAATCTAAGATCAATGAAAATAAAAATGGACTAAAAGACAAATACCACAATATTGATGCATAATGTGATAAGCAACAATAAGTTCAACCCACAGCCTCTACCAAACAGGCCTCTACCAAACAGGCCTCTACCAAACAGGCCTCTCCGTAAAGATTTTAGCAGGCGCGTAACTAATCGTGCGCCGAGTGACGAAATTTTGCATCGAGGTGCACCATTTAGGCCCACCGATATTTAGTTTTGCTAAGTGCTATACACATCCGGTAACAAAATACTACGTGTGTTTCTTCATTAAATGCAACTTTGAATTAAAGATTGCTTAATTCACCGCTTAAATTAAAAATTTTTTTGTAAAAGCATGGGTATTTTTAATTTCATTTCAAAACTCAAGCTTGAGAGCAATATTTAGAAACCAAATCATTCAGTTTCACAACAACATTAGCACAAATGTTCGATAAACATAGAAGACACAACTGTTGACGTCGTTTTCTATTTCAACGCAAATACAACAAAACGAACAACTTAGAAGCGCATTGATGGAATTGTCTTTTATAAGAAATTACTTTTAAAACACGGCTTTATGATTAAAATCACCAATACATAGCTTCAAGCACTTTGTAAAAACATTGTCAAGGCGCGAGATTTGGTAAATTTTGAAGAACAAGGTGTGTTATGAAAGGCGGAACACGGCTCATCCAGGCGCGCGCCAAAATCAAGATCCCATGAATAACACATTATTATCACCTTCCACTAGCTTCTGAGTCATTCCGCCAGGTTGGTCAGAATGCTGACTAGAACTAACTACTTGGTGAGGGTGTGCCAACGATGACAATGGTGGTATTTCCGCACCTGCAAGGAGACGCGGTGATGTGTTGGTGTACATTCCGGGCAGAACAGTACAAGAGGAATTTGTTTCAGGATTCGATGCTGCAATATGCTGGAAGCCACTATTAAAAGAAGACTTCAAACTGGACAAGGATGATGTACTTGAATTGAGTGAGCCTGGTGTTTGCTCAAAAATACCTCCTGTGCTTCCACCTTGAAAGCAAAAATCTTTATTCATATGACAGAATAGACTAAACGACTATTAATGCAATAAAATACTTACAATCAAAGTTCATTATAAATGATACAATTACAAGTTTCACTGCCGGAAGTCCTTGAATAAGCCACTGGGGGCTCATTTGCAAAAATGAATTTTTGAATGGGGGCTTATTTCAAAGTTTGGCATTTTTCTCAAAGCCTGACATAAAAAACGACGATTATCTCAATCAACAAAACTAAAATATCACAAAAAGGCTATTTCGCAAACGAAATTTCATAGTTAATAACGATTTGTTTCATTATCATCACGTAAGTCATGTTTCTTTCTGTTCTTTTTTGTGTCTATTGAGTTTCTCGGTGGGGGTTTATTCGGGGGGCTTATTCGGATGTGGGGGCTTATTTGACGATTTATGGTATTCCATAACATGATATTAATTCTAAAACAGGCTATAGTTTGGCTGAATATTATCCAGGCCTCATTAAAAGTACTTTGTGCCTGCGAGCACAGTTCTAAGAAAAATGTGCCTGCAGAAAGTAATAGGATGTAATATATGGTAATATACAGATTTGGATGAAAAGTGTCTGTGGAAATTTGAAGTGCAGCACTTTGTGTTTGTGAGCAGTGCTCACTGCTCATGCAGATTAATGAGCCCTGATATTATCTCATTGGGTACAGTGTTCAAGGATACTTCCTCTTTAATAGAATTTAAATAAAGCCATGCAGAGCAATTCTAGTTTTAGGTAACTGCAATAGATTTGCTTCCTTCTAAGACAATACGTCAGATCCTTTCTTGTGAATAGATTCCACATGAATGTGTATATACAAATACTAAGAATATAAAACATTCAGTGATTCAATTCCTATCATTCAATCATTTGTTTCTTCATTCATTCATTCATTCATTCATTCATTCATTCATTCATTCAATCATTCATTCATAATTTACTAAATTATTCTTTTGCTATTACTTCATCCACTACCATTCAACAAAGATGACATACCTTGAAAATCCCCAAAATCATCCTCATACTGTGGAATTATATTCTGATTAACACCAGCATTTGCACCAAAGTTCAGCAACTGCTGTGGAGGCTGCTGCTGCTGCTGCAAGTGTGATTGAATTTGCCACTGTTGCTGACTTTGTTGAAAGTTTTTCATGTTTTGCTCCACCCCTGCAATATCAGTTTGCTGTGGAAAATTTGGGGCACTCTGATTTGAAGTCTGTAAAAAACTTTGAGGGTGAGAGAACCCTTCCACAGTAGGATGTTGATTACTGGTCTCTTGTCCTGACTGCCCTGAAAATAACTCACATTTTCAGAAACCATGACACCTTACCCTTTAGCTCCATACTTTAGTCAAACAATTATGTTGCTTCAAAGGAAAAAATTACACTGCATTTTTAAGTACTTACATTTCTACCTTGAAGTACAGTATACTCTAGAGAATCTGGCATTGAATAATACGTATTTTAAGATAATCCAGCTATTTTCCGTACTCCCAAAATGTTATGTAGTATGTTACACTGGTTATTCCAGATTTTTTGAGATGTGACTTTGCTTTATCAAAATTTTATTGTCAAGTATTGATTTGATTTCCAAAATGCTCAAAATTGTCAAAATATCAAATCACTATCATGAAAAAACCCTTTTCTGAAAGGAAGGAGACAGAAAGCACCATATTTAGAGGATTTTTTCACAACTATTTCACTGACTGATAGCTGTTTTAATGGGACATGCTTTTTGAAGGACTTCACTAAATCTACACTTTCCTTTTTTCAACTCTATAAAATTAATGAAATTAATAGCTGCAAGCTGTGCTTACATTATTTTAACCCTTAATTCAGTATATGTTTCTAAAACTGGGTCTTCTGTTTGTCTGGATTTCCACTTAATCCAGATGTTTCCCCTACTCCTAATAAATCTGGACTTTTCAGACTATACTGTAGTTTTCTTTAAACTTAAACAGCTATTCATACTTCAGACTAGCTACAAACAATTCAAAAATATATTCTTCTATGCTATTTATCTTATGTGAGTATATACTCAGTCAGTCAGTGACAGTTACTGTTACATAGCACCAGCTTACCTGTAAACACATTTGTCTGTCTCTTGCTGGTAGGCTTTTTCACAGCACCTAAGCTTGAACTTGAAGATAAACCTAGGTCCGCCTTTGAAATTAAAGCATCAAGCATATTTTTTCCATCTTCCTGCTTTGATTTTGGTCCTCTTTTTGACATTTCCTTCAACTTCCGTTTCTGCTCCTCATACTGCTGCTTCTTCTGCAGTTCCTGATTTTGAGCCATTACATCTCCTGTGTTTGATTGCCTGGCATGGTGAGTGTCCTTGTAAAAAATCATAATTTAAGATAATAAACAAGTTAATATAGAAAGATTTTTCTTTTGCAAGGGATGTTCTGCTCAATCCATTTGTCATCTCCAATGTTGATATCCTAAAGAAAGCTTAAGACAACTAATGATAAGACTAAATGTTTGACCTTAGCATTAGTTTCTAAGACAGGATGGGCATCAATCACTATTCCAGCAGTAAAAAAACAGCAAATAGAATAAGGTTGAACACTCAAAGTTGAAGAAAACATGTCTATACATGTAGAGGGATACCAAACAGTTTGAAAAAGAGATTCAGCAGATATCCCTTTGATGTCTTTGAAATTAAGCTCCATAACCTTGACTATTAAATCACATTAAATTGCACTCTTGGTAGTAAAAATGAGCAACATCATAGTGTACAAATAGAGACATCATTAATTGAGGCTGGCAATACACTACTTACTATATAATAAAACTGCATGGTAGTAAGCAGCTTAATACATTAAATGAAGTTAACTCTTCTTGCTGATGAATTAAATATAACTCACATAGATATATAGAAAATGCAAAATCTTCAGATGTACTATTTTGAAAATTTATTGATACCTGTGTATGGTGATATTGAATATGCTGTGGTGATGCGTGCCAGCCAAAAGATGATGGTGGCAAAGTTTGTTGATTCTGTAAAGGATTCTGCCAAGCTTGCATGAACTGTTGAGGAGGACCTTGCATACCAAGCTGCTGTTGATACTGTTGGTTTTGTGACAAAGGCCATTGTCCACTGTTGAATCCTAACAAGAAAACTTAACTTCTTCATTTATGAAGCAAATGCCCATAGCAGTGGTTGTCAATCTTTTTCTAATCATGGACCCTTTACCAGCACATTTTTTGGACCCTTTACCAGCACATTTTTGCCCTATGGACCCCTTCAAACAGGGGCCACAGCACAGGGGGTGATAGGCATGGCTTTCACTCTCTTCAGAATTATTTTTAGTATGCAAGATATATACCATAAACCCAAAACTGATGGAACTTGAACATGACCCCCCCCCACTTTCAAAGTCAATGTGCAGCTCCAGTCAAAGCTATTCAACAAACTACAAGCTTGTCATTTTCACTGAAAGAGGTTACGGGGCTATATAGCTATTTGAGGAAGTGGCAAGAAAGTATGTTATATTTTGAGTGAATACTCTTGAGTTCCAAACATAGGGGGTTGGAATAGTAGGGGGCTGGAAATTTCTTGAAAACTCGATAAACTGGGGGGTTGGAATAAGTGGGGTGTGTGGAAACTCTCTAAAAAATCAGTCAATGAGGGAAATTTATGTGGGACTTAAGAGCACTAATTTCATGCACACATGCTATAGGCCTATGTTCTATTTCACAAAAAAGGAAATGTCATCTGAGCCTCAATTTTCATTGACCATCCTGGCAATGAGGATGTTTCTAAACTCCCACTGGCATCAACAGAGTAAAATGGGTTAGCATACTTATTATAAAACAAAATCTGATTTTTGTTGACACAAAAAGCTTACAAATAATGAGGCAATATCAATTTTAGGCACACAAAAATCAGAATGTTCAAACTTGAGTGTTGTGACTTTCTTAAGACATTCTTAATATGGATTGTCTTAAAAACTTGTCTTGTAAAACAGTGTGTATTCTACAATTTAAATCCATGGAGCACTTGTTACACCATTTTGGAATAGGAGCTAGATTTGGAAAGAAAATGCTGATTTATTTGATAAAATCAACTTGTGAGCAGACTGATCAAGAGGAATATGAAGAAAATGAGAAAGAATCTCCATGTTTCTTGACACAGTGTAAATTACCAAGGAAATTTGTTGTTAGTGACAAAGCCAATTTGAAGTGAAATTGCTTCAAGGAAATTTGTTGTTAGTGACAAAGCCAATTTGAAGTGAACCCCCTCCACACTATAATAAGATGTTTTTACAAGTACACATATATGTACATGTAGAAATATCTTACTACAGAGGAGAATGGGTCCTCAAAGTGTTGCAAACTTGTATGAACTAGTAAAATCCACATGATGCTACTCATAAAATCATGCAAATGTGGTTTCACTAAATCTTTTCCATGCTATAAAACAGTAGAAAATAAGCCAAAGAGGCTCAATGAAATTCCTCGAGGCAGCATCACCAACAGGAAACTTCTATCTGCATGGGTGATGCATGATATATTGTGTGAATCATGCAGTGTGGTAGGTGTGGTGCTGGTGATGTCAATGGTGGTATGTATGTGTATCTGTGGAGTACGATGTGATGTAGTTTGTGCCTGTGCATGAGCCTTTGTGTGCACAAAAAAATGCATACACACTGAATTACATCTTTTTTGTGTCTAAAGATACAACTCCAAATAAATTATTCTGTTCATATTGCATATAACCTCTGCTATAGTGCAACTAGCTTTTGTTATAAGCTAGTGGAATCTAAAATTACATTTTACTGGTATCTTGAGTGAGACATTGAAAAGTATCATACCTTGAGCTGACCCAAAGCCCTGGTTAAAATTCATTGTCTCTCTAGTATAACCAATTGGGATCCAAGTTGCAGCAGACAGTTATCCCCTTCAGTGTATGCTGGATAAAAAATAACACAACATTTTATAGTTGTATTTGAAGAGGCAATTATAGCTACTGGCTACACACTAGAAAATAATTAGTACTTTAGAATACACCCTGAAGTACATATGGTTTAAGGGAGTGGTCATTAAGTATCTGTCATGGGGGGGCTGGAGGATTTTTCTGAATTTTCAAATAAATTTTGATCCCCCACCCCAAAAGTCAAAAATTACTTGATGCCCCTCAAAAGGATCTGAGATATATTTCATACCCTCCCCCCTACAGAACAAAATGTTTAGCATACAGAACTATGTGCAGTTGATATGCCTGGTCAACTCTCACTATCAGATGTAAGCACCCATGATGGAGGCTCTGGAAAATTGACTATTTTCGCCTGTTTTTCACTTAAACTTTACCACTCTTTTTCTGAAACACCCAATAATGCATAGAGGTGCCTTTAAGCAATAATATAAAACAACAACAATAGCAACAATGGCAATTAAAGACTTCAGTCAATGACTTTAGTAGAGTTGTTGAAAATGAGATGGCCTTTGTTTGATCCACAAAATTGTGTAAAGACTAGTTTTGAAGTCATCCATACATTTATAGATTACAGTCAACGACCAAGCAAGTATTGTCATCTTCAAGATAGAAGAATTGTTGGTGAGTGTGGTTTGTGGGAACCCAAGTTGGAAGCCTCCATTCATTTATAGGTCTAATCATTTATTACAATTTGGTGATACTTCAAATTAGTTACTCACGATATCACAGTTTCTAGTACCAAGGAAAAGAAACAGATGTCTTATCTCTATGTTTAAGAGCAAAACCTCAGGGATAAAATCATCCATCATTTTCTCCATTCCCTACCTTCCTATCATAATGATACAGGATCTCCTTTCAAGGATGTTTTTACTATTATCATGAAATAATATCCCCACACAGTACATGTGAATACTAATTTTTATCACAATAATGACATATTAGCAATAATTTTAGTGTTACTTTGTATTCAATAAAAGCTATTTTATTTAGCCATGTGAAATATCCACCAAGTCTCACAATAAATACTCAAATGTAAACTGCATGATGTTACACAAAAATGAGCTGCTTTCATCTCACTAAGATTGGAAAAGAACAGATGCATCTCAGGGTATTTCTCACTGCCAGATACATGTATTATAAAGTTTATATATATATATATATATATATATATATATATATATATATATATATATATATATATATATATATATATA
>WIPJ01002406.1:553807-567577 GCA_018155075.1 Cassiopea andromeda | reverse complement strand
ACGATCTGATCATCAAGAACTCTGGCGTCTTTTATTCCTTGCTCTGAATCTTTCAAAACATCAGACAAAAGGGTGACACTCTGGGTTGCAAATTCGAGGAAGCAGGATGGGCACTGACAGTTATCCCTGAGAAATTCATATGGGACACGGGAGAGGCTGCCAGAATCCCAATGTATTTCAACATTGCCACTTGAATTATCATGTGTAATGCTGGAGTGACATCGTGATGTCAGTGCTGATGTAACCATACGACCCAACTTGTGTCCTTGTACCTTTGGCAATAGCATTGGAAAACGCCGTAAAGCGGAGCAATTTCTCCATAACGAAGACAGCATTTTGTAACCAGATAGAAACTTTTGCAGGCTTGATATCACTAAAAGAAATAATCAATAAAAGTACCATAACTATCTTAATATTACTAGCAAAGGAACTTATCCAAGAAAATAGCTAAGAATAGTTTTTTCCAGACTTAGATGAGCCTTATCGTTACTTCAATATCACGAAAAGTATCACATAGATTTACCCTCACGGAAAAACACCCTTCATATTCTTTTATTGATTTGAAAGCGTTTTTCATTTGTTGTAACCCTGTGTGGTATCTTTCCAGTTAACCTAGTTTGTGCTAGCAATCAAGTGTGATATCATATTATTTTATTGATTGCACATGCGACACTCAATACTCAGCTGCACAACACTATTTTTAGTCACTTGGAAAGTTTTTTTAATTCTTACTACATCGAATCAGCTCTAAGATGGATTTTTCTGTTTGCTCTAAGTAGGTAAGGAATTATATAGAAGTGTCTTACATTTGGTGTCTTACTTATAGATCATATTGACTTTTATCGATAATACCAAGTTTTAAAAGTTTATCAATGAGTTCCCAAATCTCGTTGCGTTGTAGTATGTTATTATTACCAGCAGGGGCGGATCTAGACTGTCGCACAGGTCGCACATGCGACAGTTAAAATTCAACTGCACACCCATATTTTTAGTCACTTGGAAAGTTTTTCTAATTTGTACTACATCGAATCAGCTCTAAGATGGATTTTTTTGTTTGCTCTAAGTAGGTAGGGAATTATATAGAAGTGTCTTACATTTTCCTATTCTGTGGAGGAGCTAGTCAGAAAGAGGAGATCCTGTGTTTGTAGTCTTTATTCCGGATTGTTAAATCTTAAAGTTTTTACTGAAGCCCAGCAGGGTAAAAAAGTAGATAGAGTAAGATGTCTGTGCACAGAATGCTTCTTACCCACTGTCGCACGACTGTGGCACAATTTGCATTTGAATTGAGGTAGCCAATCATATCGTTTTCATGCGCGACCATATGCCTAAAGGATGCTTTTTTGTGTTGTCGCACAATCTTAAAGTAGATTTGATAAATAGATTTTATTGGGTTGCTTAGCACGTGAAAGGCAGCAGAATTCCATTCTTGTCGCAATCTTTATTATCTTATGATGAATTTACTGGAAAAAGCACAGCACTTTATTGAAGAAGAGAACTACAACGCGTTGAAGGCAATCTGTAATTAGCAAAACTCGGTAAGTGTGCCGTAATTTCGAAGAAAATTCTGTTAGCTGAACACTTATTTGCTAGCAGCGACATTCCAAAGAAGGATGCATGCCTTCGCGTTGTGAGTGAGAAAAGAGTCTTAGCTGCAAGGTACATTTCAACATATCATTTTCAATATCAAATTATGTTCTCTTGCTCCTTAAACGTGCTTGAAACGAATCTGAAATCAGGTGCAGAGAGCAGGTAACTTTCAGGATCATATTTCATGTTGCTGGGGAATGATACTGAGAATAGTAATTCCCCATGCTCAAAGCACATTTTTGTGTTGTCATTTCAGTTACATGGAAATGTGAAATACGTCATGAAATACTTTTGGTAACTGGTTATCTGTCTTATAGTCAGGTGCGGGTCTAGTGCTGGAATTTTAGATCTCATCTGATTCATATTATTGTTTTTTTATGTAGGAAGTTTTTTAACACTATTGCTTGCTATAGGAAATATTTCCATTTGGGAGGGGACCATGACCCCCAGTCCTCCTTGGATCCGCCCCTGCTTATAATGAAGCATAGAGTACTAGTAGCAATTCATTTATAACTCCGAGTACTGTAGTGGGCTAGAGCATTGGTTAGAGTTAAGGTTATAATTGTAATTGGAAATCATAATTATATGATAGTCAGTAAGGTACCTCTTTTGCATGGCTTAATTTCAAAATGTGTTATGGCGTAATATTTACGTCCTCAACATGTTTAATGTATTTTGACTATCTTCACCAGCCCCACAGCAAACAGTCGCAGAATTCCTTAGTTTGACCACGCCCACTAACGAGCCATGCCCTAAGTATGACAGTCATGAAATTTTCTAGATCCGCCACTGACAGGGGTGACTCTTCCAATGGGTGAGGACTAAGATATGGTTAACAGGGTGTCTTTACCTTCTGATGGAGAGATAACATGCTCTCACAGGGGGCTACAGCCAGCAGTGTAACAGAGACACTTGCGGATTAGGAATTTTATGAGATTAGGGCTCAATCTTATCTTCACCCCCAAATGATGCAAAATACAGTGCTTTCACTTTTAAGAAAATTGTCTTACTGTATGGAAATTTGGTAATTCGTAAGGAAAAGAGAAGGTAACGAAAATTTTAAGCAAATGAGAAGGAAATTTTAAAATGAGTAAGGAAGTTAAAAGAAATTCAAGAAGCAAGTTTATGCACTTAAAAATTCATATCCTAATTGATTTTAGTACTTTATAGATGATTGTATCGACACCAGAAATTAGTGCTTGAGGTATGATTAGCAGGGTGCTAGAGCAGTGGTTCCCAACCTTTTTTATATCGCGGCACACTATGAGTTCTTAAAATGTTCGCGGCACACCAATCACAAAACATGAACATTTTCTACTCATAAAGCCATTTTGCTATAAAATAATAATTTCTTAACGAGTTCATATCTTTTAAGTTTATGGCTCTTTGTCAGAAGTGGTTTTTTTGCCGCTTCATGACACTGAATTCCTGCTACTTGTAAAATGTTTTTAATAGAATTTTCAGATATTTTTGGGATTTTCGCTGTGTTAGCCTCTTCATAAATGTCTTTGAGTTGTCTTTTACCATTTTTTTAACACTTCCTTAAAATTTTTCTAATATCAGTCTTAGGAAAGAGTTTACTTCTTCCTGAACCCTTATTTCTATTAAATTTACCATTGTCCTTTAATCTATCAACAAAGCGCTTAATTGTTGAAACGTGCTTTTGAACTTTTTTTGAAGTTGATGTCAATGTTTTCCCTTCCAAAAAAGGTTTTCTACTGTTTCTTTCTTCTTTTCAGTTAAGTGCCTTCCCATAAAATAGGTTTGATTTTTCCGACTTTTTTAAGGGGTTTAATTAATTTTTTAATTTAGTGACTATTTAAGAACAGAAAGGGGGAAAGAAAAACTTATGCAAATGTATAAAATATTTCTAAGCAAAATAAACGTCCCTCCATTTTTCCAAATTTACCCTCTTTGGAAACGAAAAATTTTGATGTCATTAATAAAAACATACTGCCTTATACAAAATATGTTCTCTGTTTTAGAAATCTATAGTGCACAAAAAATGAGTAATCAAAAAATCAATATACGCATCTGCACAACTGATAAAAAAGCTACTATAAAAAAGTGAAATGTTGATGCCTGACTATTTTTTTACAAGTTAAAATTGTGTATTTATTTTCTCTTGAAAATAGTTTGACAAATGATAATGTGTCATTTTGAAATGTCAATTGCGGTGACTGTATTTCAGCGATGAATCCACGAAACGCTCCGCTTCTGCTCTAGATGAGGGTCGGCCAATCACATTGTCCTGCGTCTGAGGCATGCCGTATCGAAATAGACTATGGCTAAACGGTTGCAGCAGGCCGTACAGAATATAACTTAGGGAACATTTTCTCTTACGTCTTTATGAAACGAACGCGTGCGCAATGAGTAATGTGTCTACGTCACTTGCTGCACAGCATCTTTACGGCCAGTATAAACGCCCCTTTAGTCATCGGCGAAAAGGGGAAGATGACACCGAGAGCGGATTATGTCATGCACAGGCACATGTGTGAGTAATGAGCGAAAGCAGAAAGCGACACTACTCTCATCTTCTTTCCAAGTTTTAAATTAAAATGCGCGTCTGTAAGTCGATATGCTAGCTTTCAACTGTCTATTGGAAATTGGAATCACTTGAATTAAATTCAAAAATGAAATCTCTTCGTGGCACACCAATAATCATTCCGCGGCACACTAATGTGCCGCGGCACGGCGGTTGGGAATCACTGTGCTAGAGTAACTACGTGAACTCTGAAAGAGGTCAGAATCTGCCAACAAGGGTGGTAGCATGCTACGGTGGAGGCTATAATCTCTTAAGCTCTCCCCTGTTGCCACTTCTTGAATATGTAGAGTCAATGAATAAAATTAACAATATAGGACACTTCTATATACAGCACCAGGGTTACCAGATGGAAATTCTATAAATTCCCAAACCAAAGTTAAAAAATCCCAATATCCAATGGTTTCAAAAATAAAATTCCCAAGGTTCAGTTATTTTGTAATGAAGTCATTTATCCATGTCAACTTTTGCTATTAATCTATTAATCACACATGGATACACGTATTTGCCGGGAGGCTGTAGGGCCAAATGGAGTAGAGTGATGGAAGCCGGTTAACAGAATCTGAGCCAGGTGCGTTGCTCTCTGAGCAGATCTTTAAAACCACACTCTTAACCTTAGAGAGACACCCTTTTTGAATGTAAAAATAGATCCATTGTACACAGAAAAAGGTAGTATTGCGTACCTGCTTTATATACCTTTTTGTGGTAGGGTAGCTGTGAACGAGCAATTGCAATGAACAGTTGTCTAATGAAATATAGATATGAACTACAAATTATCTAGAGCATTTTCCATAAATCCCAAGATTTATCCCAAGGCTTTTTGGGAAAATTAAATCTCCAGAAATATCTCATAGGCCTCAAACATTCCCAAGAAAGTGGACTCAGGCCCAGGCCCAGGCCCAAGAGAACCCAAAGTTCATTTTCATTTTCAAGAACCTATGAAATACGAGAAGGAAGTAAGTACTAATCACGTACTAATCACGTCCAAAAGGATATAAAGATCAAACTAGAACCACTAATTGTTTATTAATAAGGGAAGGGGATATCTATTCGATAGGATGCAGCAAAAGCTGTAGTAGTGTGTAGTATGTGGCAAATTGATGTGTAGTATGTTGCAAGTAAATTCGTTATTTGTTGATCCTGCGGAATTCCTCGGTGTGCTTGCAGCGCGCGAGTAGCATTTCGAAAATACTTTTCAAAATCGGCTTTGTCTGGAGCTCGTGGTAGCTTTGGAAAATGCTCTTGCCCCAAGTGTACAAAAGCCGTAAGCTCGTACGTCTTTTCGGCATTGTTGTTTCAAGTAAGTGAAGTGGTGTCGACAATCTGCACCAGAGGCTTGTAAGACGTTCTTGAACTGCTCCAAGAGTCGGTCGAGATCATCTGTGCCTGTGAACTCAGGTAGCGTGAGATTTGGCAAGCGAAGACCTGAAGATGAAGCGGATTTGCCAACGAAATGCGTAAAGTCTCGAACAACAGCGGCGAGGGATCCAATTTCATCTCCTCGAGCTTTGTTGGCAGAAACTTGTTCTTTTACCAGGTGGGATAAGCCATGTAGAGTTCCTACAGTTTCCTCGTAGGACATAACAGGTCCTACACCAGATGTAATGGACATTTCTTTTCGTAGAGCGGGATCGAAAATAAACGATTATTCATTATGATTGCATTCAATCCAACTTCTACATCAATGCCTATCTACAGTTATATACAATTAATCACGTGGTCTATTATGTAAATCATGCTAGTTACCAGTCCTGTTACACCTATGCTATCTACAGAGAGAATAAGAAGAAAGAAGAAAGACCTAAACAATGAATGAGCACCTGGGATCTGTGACACACCTCCCCCTAAGATTACTTATATTATTACAGACAAAATACCATATTAATCTTGCACTAAAACATATATACAATAAATGAGTCCAGTTCATTTCTTCGCATTAAAATCTCCTAAAAGTTGATCTGGTACAAATTCTGACGCTACCCATTGCATATGTCCATCTCTGAATTCTACAAAATATCGCGTAACAAGTCTTTGTCTTTGTATCCTTGATTGCAACTTATCATGAACTTTCGTGATTTCATCTAGATTCCAATCAATTTCTCTTGCTGGCTTTATTTGCGCGATGTTAGCTATCTTGATTTCATCCTTTTTCTGTCTGGGCAATTGAAATTCTACGTTGTTTTCACGAATAACTTCTTTAACTTCAAACTGTCCTGTCCAAGGCTGATGGACCTTCTTCGCCGTACCCTTTTTAACTACAAAATTTCTAAGGCACACCTTTTCTCCTGGTGTCGCATCTAGCTTCTTAATGAGTTTATCGTGGATCTCTTTATGACGGTTTTGCCCCTTCGACACGAGCTCCTTCATAACTGCATATGCTTTTCAACGTTCATTTTGCTGTGTCTTGACAAAATCTTCACTGTTAAGACGCGTCGGAGGTTTCATATCAGCAGGTGAATCCATCTCTCTTCCAAACATGAGAAATGCAGGGGTATGCTGAGTAACAGAGTTTGGTGTCGTCCAGTATGCAAATGTGATAGCATCAAGATACTGATCCCAAGTGAAAGTTTTATTAGAGGCGTATATCTTTATTCCATTGAACAGAGTCCCACTTAATCGTTCATTCAATCCATCTGAAGAGGGTCGAAATGCGCAGGTGTATATTTTCTGACGTCTAATTGCTTACACAGGGCCTCTACCAATCCCAACGTGAGTCTTGAGGACATGCATAAACATGAATTAATTCACATGCCTTAACGGCAACCGTTTCTGCTTCGGTATCTTTTACAGGGAAAACAACTGGCTAACTTGTAAAATGATCCACTATGACAAATGCTAACATATTTCCTGACAAATGCTATTCTGTCTGTTCTTCCAAGACTGTTGAGACCATCATGTCCCTTTATCACCAACTTGTCCACTTTTTCTGAGAAATATGCAACTGATTCTCTTGGCTCTTGAGTGATTTCATGCAGCTTCTGTCGTGCTAAAAATTCCTTCCTTCTGAGTTAAAAAGTTCATACAAGGACTCCTGCAATTGCTGTAGGTCTTGTTTATCCTCTAGGGAAATCCTCCAGAACATTCTGCTAGCTCTCCCACTCAGATATGTTGGAATCAATTGCACTTGATTTTCTTCAGTCCACCCATTTACCACTGCTTCAATATCCCAATTTATCAGCCATTCTGTAATATTTTCATTATCTTTCCAAATTAAAGGTTGCATGTTCATGATCATCTTCCTTGGCCTTGGTGCTGGTACTAGTCTCTCCTGGTCGGTAAGAACTGCATCGGCTTCATTTCCTTCTCTTAGTGCCATCTTCTTTCTTTCTTGGGCTAGTTGAGACACTAATTTCGACTTTTGTCTCACTCCTGTCACCAAAAATGTCACAAACCTACCGTTGTGACATTTACCATCATCCTAAAACTAGTCCTTAAGACTAAAGGTATAACCACAGATAGCACTCGCAGAGATTTCACTTACTTCTAGAGCCAACTCAACCCCTTCTTCTCAAGCAAACTTTTAAGCTTTATATATACCATATGAAAATATTCACAATGCGAAAGTAGGATATGAAAGTGTGGGAAAGGAAGGGAAGGTATGCATGAATAATATAACTAAT
Organism: Cassiopea andromeda; assembly: GCA_018155075.1. NCBI lineage: Eukaryota > Metazoa > Cnidaria > Scyphozoa > Rhizostomeae > Cassiopeidae > Cassiopea > Cassiopea andromeda. Next base: position 559,828 of record WIPJ01002406.1, on the reverse strand, counting down.
GATGTAGAACTAAGATAACATTAACTACAATAGAATAAACATGAATGAGCTAACGAAGACTAAGATATCTATAGAGCATAACAATGATGGGAAATTTCCGGACCCAAAACCTAAACAAAGGAAAGGGGATCACACTACAGTATGATGCATTATCGGTACGCAGCTTATGACGTTCATCAAGGGGTATGCCTATGCTATCTACGGAGAGAATAAACGAAAAGAAAAAGTCTTAAGCACTGAATGAACCCCTGGGATCTGTGACAAAAGATTAGACTGTAATATAAATGAAAAAGAAATACTTATTTTCAAATTAAGCAATGTCATGTTTTGCCAACCCACTTTGCGATCAATTTTTTGAATTTTGCTCAAGGTACCAGCTCTCTTAATTTCATCCTTTAGAGTACTTCATAGGAGACTACCTCTAACTGCGAGAGATGTTAGTCCATATCTATTTGTTTGTGTTTGTGGAAACTTGCATAGTACCTTGGTACGAAAGTTGTAAGGCATATCCTTTTCTATAAAACTATATCGTATCCTTTTTAGAATAATATGATAGCATAATAAATACAATATGATATATAATATGTATGATAATAAACACTTTATTTAAAATTGGCTAATATGTGCATAGTTAAAATGAAAACTAATTAATGCCAACTATTTACATAATTACACAAAACCTAAATTATTGATAAAATTTCTACAGATTCTGCAGCCGCACGACTTTGATCTCCATGAACTTATGCCTTTCTTAAAATTCTCTAGGTTATGAGTGCTTTTCATTGAATACGGCAGGATTTGCTAGAGTTTATTTCCAATGAAACTGACCGTCTCAATGCCATACGTAGTTGTTCTGACAACCAGTAAAAGTGCATCGGATCCCTTCCGAAGGTTTTATGATACGCTCCTGTCTTTGAAAATATCAGTCATAAAATCAGGTTTAACTTTGATTTTGTCTTGAAGATCTCGGTCATAAGTGACTGCAGCCGCCCCCCCACCCAGCCCTCCCCTTTTGGGATACATTCAAACAAATAAAACGAACAGCAGAGTCCCCAAATCGATTGGAGCCTGTAGGAAAACTGTCATAGCAACAAAGTAGAGTGTTGTTGCGGTTTTCGTTACCAGCCTCCTCAACTTTATCATTGTTTACACAAAATGGCCTACATTTGAATAATTGCACCTTGTCTGGATTGCATTAACTGGGTACACAATGGAAGACGACGCAAAATTCCTAAAGAGGTTTGAATTGGGATTTATTTTCAATGTTATATACTTTCCAATTACTTGCAAGCAATTTGGACTTGATTTCATGGTGCACATTTTGTAGGTATAAGCATAAGCTAGCGAGCTAGCTCAGAAATCTTATTACTAACGATATATTAGTAATATTTATGATAGATGTTGCTGAGCATTTCTGGACATTTCAGCTCAATTTTTAGTTAGTAAAATGTTATTCGGCACTTCATAAGATCAGTAGTGGACCTCATCTTCGACTACTTTGTGCCTTAGGAGAGTAAAAGGCAGGTCTATCGATGTACACCCAACACAAAATGCCATCGTTGTACATTATGAGCTGGAAGCAACAATCATAGATGGAGAAGGAGATGCAATGCTTGGCGAAAGACAAGCAAAGCAAAAAGTGTGAGTTCCCCTATAAGAAATAGTCTTGTTTTGTGATCTATATTGTTTGGATTTTTGTAGACAGGTAGTTCTGGTGCCCTTGCATTGAGGAAAATAGATATTTAAAATTTATTTCTGTCAAACAAGTACCATATTATCACAGGGACTTTTGTTTGGAAGTTTTTATTTGATTTGAGCTTGCACTATTTCTTAAAAATTGCTGTAATTTTTAAATGGGGATTATTGTATCTTGGTTAAACTTTATACTCTAAAGGTCTAAACAAATTAAACCCCCAAATAACAATTAACCATAATTCTATGAAGACATATGGATACACCACATTAGTTTAGTTCAAGTGTTGTTCTTACATCATCTTCCTTTGGCCTATCAACATCACACATTTTCATTATCTTATATCAAATATAAAAAAACGTCTATAAATAGAATAGCAGTAGAGCAACCTCTCATGATGATGGCAGAACTGTTGAATTTAGTCAAGAATTGAGATAAAATATGTAAATCATCTTTTTTTTCTGTTCATCTTTACATTTTATCTTGGGTAAGATTTATTTATGAAACTGTAAATGATCATTGAATCTGATGAATTTCTTTTTGCTGTATTTTCTGCTTAGCTCACAAGGTTTTTTCAAACATTAGGATAAAATTGACAAGTTTGAATCCAAATACAGACATAGCTGCTCTAGCTAATGAGATTGTTGAAAAATGCAAGCTCATCCATCCAAGTAAATTGCCTGAAGTGGAACAGCTACTGTATTATTTGCAAAAGAGGCCAAGAAAACAAAATAACAATGCTGGAGAAGGTATTATTGTCCTTTACACCTTCCTTGTTTACTTGCTCCATTCTAGCCCCAACTTAAAATTATCTTTATGTATACCTGAAATGTCTAGCTACTCATGTAGCATTCAAGATAGCAATGTGCATTTTCACACGAAATATTATTTATACATTTGCTCATTATTCATATGTGCATGCATGTGTGCATACTTGTCCTTGTATGTGTGTGTGTATTGTGTGTGTGTATTGTGTGTGTGTTTTCTTTGTGACTGTGCACGTAAGGGGCATTATTTTCTCCTAAAGACTAGTCATTTCAAAGGTAAATGTTCACTATATGCATTTTAAATTAGCATTGAACATAAAACTGTCATCTTTTAGAGTTCCAATCATTTTTATTTAAGTTTCCTTACCTTTTCATATCATAGCTTCAGGTATCTTGTTCATAGCAATAATTAAAGACAACCATTTCCATCAGGTTGCATAAAATCATGCAAATATTTCAGAAAGGAAATTACTTTCTTTCAGAGGATTGTACTTTAGATTCATAGACTTTACATGCCAGTATTACCTTGTGACATTTTTGTCATTTCAGTTCCAAGCAAAAAGAATGATTTGGATTTAGACCCATTGGCTAGTGATGAATTTGATGAAACAGCAAACTTGAATGAAATAGAAGAGTATATTGAGCTTCTTTATGAGGATACACCAAATAAGATAAGAGGAACAGCCTTAATACTGCAATTGACTCGAAACCCTGACAATCTTGAGGAGATTGCTCACAATGGTATGCAATATTGAACTTATGAATGACTTTGTTGCTCCTTAAGGAAGAGAAGCACTTTTAATTGGATGATGAAGTAGTAGAAGTCATGGAATTATTAGAGAATGAATTCAAATACCGTAAATCCTCAAATTAGCCCCATCCTTGTATAAGCCCCCCTTTGAATAAACCATCACCCTAGAGCTGCAAATTGTTAATAAGCCCCCCTCCAATAAGCCTCCACCCAAGTGCATGAATGCACCTACTTGAGAGTCTGTTAGTGGTTTATAGAGCCAGGAAAGAAAGAGTAGCCATTAATTAATGAAACTTTGCCTGTCCTTTAGAAAATATCTTATTGCTTGTATGTGTAGCATCAATGAAATACTTTACTAGAAGAAAAGTTTCAACTGGAGTATGACTAACTACCAAGGAAAATTTGTAAGCCCCCCCCTCAAATAAGCCCCAATGCAGAGATCCAAAAAATAAGTAAGCCCCCAGGGGGCAAATTGGAGGATTTATGGTAGTAGGCATCAGGTAGTAATCAAGAAGTGTAGGTCTTCCCACAATGTGGGATCATTTATGGTATTGAAAAGTAAGAACACATTTTGGTGTTGCATGCTTACTCTTAATGCTGCTGCATCACAGCAATGATTTATACTTAAGTGCAGAAAGCTGCATGCAGAAAAGAATGTTGTTTTGGCTTTAGGATAATAGATTATTTATGCATCATTAAGAAATTTGGTTCCTGGTTGGTGAACAAGTTTGTTATCTTTGTGTTCTAATGTGATCAGCTTACTGTTCAGTTCCCTTCAACTTATTTGCAAAATGTGGGGAAGGGTATCTAGTCATAAAATCAGTTTCTGTGAAACTTGCTAGCTGAAGTTGATAGGCATTGAAATTACTAGAACATTTTACAATCTATGCAGTGCACATTTTTTTTATAAGAAAACCATCATTTTGCCTGAGCCTCAATTTTCTTAACTTTTCCTGAAATTGAGCCTGAAATTTTCTTAAAACTTTTTTATCTTTTATTGAAATAAAATTGCTAAATGGGTTACACTTACTTCGTTTATCTTCTATACTTGAATTTGAACACCATCTTTAACGTTTTGAATGTAGTAATGACATAATATTGACTTTTGGCCAACAAATATACTCAATTTTCAAAATCGAGCCTTGTAATTTTCTTAGGGTTTTCTTAAGATTTTGGCCATTTGAGCCTCATTTTCTTATGAACATTTTCTTATAGAAAAACGTGTACAGCTCTTTAGGTGAAGAAAGAGTTGAAGTATAAAACAGAATGCACTGGTGAAAATAGTCCCTTCTCTGGAAGCATGTTATTAAATTGCTTTGCTTCCCAGCACCCTATCCTGGACGTTATCAAGTTTCTTCTTTTGTTTTCCTTTCCAGAAACTGTCGTGAGTGCTTTGGCGCGAATCTTGCGGGAAGAGTGGAAGGCCAGCACAGAACTAACCACCAATATCATATATACATTTTTCTGCTTCTCAAGTTTCTCAGAGTTTCACCCTGTTATTTTGACTCAGAAAGTCGGAGCAATGTGCGTAACGATTCTCGATTATGAATTGAACAAATACAAACAGTGGACACAAGAAATTGGCGAGAAGCGGCAAGTATTCGAAAAGGACCCATCGACAAAGAAAGACTACGAACGAAGCTATAAGAAGTATCAGAGTCTCGTACGCAAGCAGGAGCATTTGCTGCGAGTAACAGTTTATTTATTATTAAATATAGCTGAAGATACAAAAGTGGAAATGAAGATGAAAAATAAAAAGATTGTTGTGTTATTGATGAGCTTATTGGAGCGTAACAACCCAGAACTACTAATACTTGTCGTGTCGTTTCTAAAAAAACTTAGCATTTTCCTGGAAAACAAGACAGATATGGCTGATAACAACATCATTGAGAAGATTGCACCTCTAATCCCACACGAAAATGATGACCTTTTGAATATTTCATTGAGGCTGCTATTAAACCTCACATTTGATGCTGAGCTACGTGAAAAGGCAGTGAAAAATGCCCTCGTTCCGAAGCTTGTATCGTTAATACCCTCTGAACATCACTGTGTTGTTGTCCTTTGCATTCTGTACCACATAAGCATGGACGATCGGTTTAAGTCATTTTTCAGTTACACAGATTGCATTCCTGTGGTAAGCGACATAATTTTCATTAAATTGCACACTGGGTATATGATATGCTACATGCCATTAGTTCAGGGAAAGCCAGGAAAAACTGGAATCTGAGACCCCCCCATATCCTATAGAATTATCGAATGCATGTTGTTGGTGTGTTACAGATATTTCCTGTGTGTTCATCAATTCTCACTTCTTCTTGGATTGGCCACCCTTTTCATTTTCATTTCATTTATGTCCATTTTCATTAAAAGCTTATTTATACAGGGTAGCAATTCAGTAGCATGATTTACAATTGGCCCTTTGAACAAAGAAAACCTAATTACGATACAAGATGTCTAAAAGAGTATGATCTCCATACGCATAGATGATTACAACTGCAATCAAAAATAAACTAAAAGAAGACAAGCTAACCCATGGTATTAATCTTGGAATCTTTCAAAGATGATTTGAAGCAATGAGTAGAGGGCGCTGGTTTTGTTCTTAAATCAAGATTGTTCCACTCTTTTGCTCCACGAAAAGCAAAGGATTTTGGCCATATGACGTTACAGTTAATTTCAACCATATGATTTCAACCTTACGGTTAATTCTCTGATTATGCTACACATAAGTTTTCCTTTCCAACTACCTCACTTTATTCATGAAGGGAAAATGCAAGAAATTCGTTATCAGGTTAGCTCAAATTTCTTCCGAA
>WIPJ01002406.1:505584-526019 GCA_018155075.1 Cassiopea andromeda | reverse complement strand
TAATTGTTTAATCAAATAATGAAAGTGTCAAATGAGAATCCAGAAAACACTCGAGTTGGGCGGATCCATGGTTCCCCTTCAATGAATCAAACAAAATAAAACAAAGAAACACAACATTAATAGCATCATAAGCACCAAGAGAAATGAATCAAGTTAACTGTGAAACAGATAAAGAAAGGAAATGGATTTCAAGGACTAAAAGGAATGTAACAAAGCGAGTAAAAGTTGAAGGACATGAAACAATTGAACAAAAAATAATAGAATGATGCGTACAATGAAGGCTATAAGAGGTAATGTTATAAGAATCAAAATTGTTTCAATCATTGAAGCTAACTTACCGAGAATAGCTTCGATTCCTTTTTGCTTTGGGACACTAGGTACATCTAAAGATGAAGAATAAGTTGAATTTATGCACTGGCTGTACACCTTTTCTAGTCTCCCAAACTAGCTTCAACAAGTTTACAAATTATCACGAAGTAGAAAATATATAAATACTAATATGAAAAAATGAGCTGCAAATTAATAGATATCAAAAGAAAACTTATTCGTACCTTTTTCGTTGCCTGAATGGGTAATGAAAAAGAGAAAGAAAGCAACGATAAACATTTATAAATTACAATTTAATGCATATGCTTTTATCTGCAGAAATACAGTATATGAAATCAACAAAATAGCAAACGAAGAACATGGCCTAAGAAGCACAATTTCTTTAAGCTGCATTAAATGATACATAGACGGTGCTGATACTTGTTCAATACATGCTTATCCAGTACACCACTACCCCTAAGCCAATGCTAGCATTATTGGTCTTCTTAGTTATGTATGTAAATTGGTCAAAAAAGATTGAGAAAACGAGTTTCAAACTATAGTCCGTATCCACGTCTACACAGAAGAACAGCTGAGAGAAATAGCGTACAAACTTACATTCCTGAGATGACTGCGAAAGACTAAGGAGAGAAGAGCCATAGAGTTTCAGGCAATCTTTCACATAAGGGAGATCAACCAGTTCTCTAAAAAGGAAAGAGGAAAAAATAAACAACAAAAAGATTTACAATATAGGATCTAGACCACTATCAAATATGCTCTATCCTAAATTGCTGTTAACAAAAAGTTTTCCTTCGTTCTTTCAGCTATGGTAGAGTTTACAGGATAATGGATTTTCCTCATTTTCAAATGATGACTCCATAGACACTGTTGAATCATATGGAAGTCAGCTCCTATGACATCTTTTGGCTCACTAACTGGTCCATAGCTGTTCATTTCAACTGGGCTGGCAGTTCAAACTATCAATTTCAAACAATAGGGGCTATCTTAATGAATACTATGTAAATTATAGAGGCTTTCAAATAGTTTTGATGCTTAAATCAATCTTAGAGGCGTAGAACAATCGAAAAACTAGCACATGACAAGCAACTCACTGTGCTGTTGGTCTCTGTTGGAAGTTGCGTCGAAGCATGGTTCGAATAACCTGACAGAGGTCAGGAGAATATGCCTAAGAGAGGAAAGAAATGAAATATTTTAAAATAGCAAGACGCGGAAGACTTAATCCACCTATGTATGTACTCTTCTGAGAGAGGAATTCTGTATCTTCGAAGATATGCACGATACGGTTTAAAGCAAATATGAAGATCAATGCATGCTGTAAAGTCTGGAATATAAGCCTTGGGCGTATAGAGGTTCGTAAGCATTTTTGGGGGCTTATATTCGGGAGGGCTTATATACGGGGGGCTTATATTCGGAGGGTGTTTTGGGTCAGCAGATGACTTGTGTATACAATAAAATTCACCATTTGGTGTTCATTCTGAGAGATTAATAACAGCATTTAGTACGCTAAAACTTCACAAAAGAACAAAAGTGAATGCATGGCATATGGGTTGAAATAGGACAAATATGATGTACGCAAAGGTTTTGAGAAGAAATAAGACATTCAGAGCACAAGATAACAGCCGTTTTTATCATGCTTCCTCAGGAAACAATGTCTTCCATTGAATCCTTACTATACACCACAGAATACCAAATGTAAGCCCTAAGATTATATTCGGTGAGGGCTTATATTCGGGATGTTACAGTATATAAATACATTTACAAAGATACAATTACATATTTTTATAAACATTCATGACGTAGAAACAACTATATAAAAGAACTTTATACCTGTATCTACTTTTATATGTTGTTGGTGGCTACTAAAAACAATGGGCTTACTTTTCTCATCATGAATGATACTAAATACCTTAGCAACAGTCTCTAGAACGTCTTCAAGCGTTTGTGGAGATTGCTTTATTTGAAAAAGTGTACCACCGATCTGGGCCGCCTGCAAACAGAGGAACCAAAGAGATAAATAACTCCTGTATTAAGGTGTTTGGATACTATATATAGGCTATATAGTATCCTACCACCTTGAGCAAAATGAATGCGTGGCTTGTAAGATGCCTTGCGTCACTGTTATTACAAAGCTGATCATAGATGGCAACAAAAAAGTAGGAGCAAATGACTATATTATGCAGCATACACTTTGCTGCTTGTACCAGCGACGCTCTTCACCTAGGCCCAGCCACTACATGAGAAGGGAGACAGTCCAATCAAATTTTACTACTTTCAGCACCTAACGTAATAATATTCAATACAATCAACCCCTTTCACATCTCCTACTCAGATAGTGATCATGATCTTGTGCCAAGCATAAATAAAATAGTTGCAAATTTAACTTCTTATGTAAAGCAACAGTTAATCATGAAAGATTAAAAGACAACATGATACAAATATAGTTTGATGCAATATAGCACAATAAATATGATATACAACGAACTGACATTTCAATATCAAATGGAAAGACTGCAAAATTTTAAGTGAGGATTACCCTATTGCTACTGCAGCAGTAAGAGAGAAAAGTTTATTTTATCGACTGTATACCGGAAAAGCATAATTCACGACAACGACCAAGTTAAATCAATGAGAACTGAAGGAAACAGTTTCAATTGTATACGATTCACTAGCAGTCATCATTGGAATAAAAAATTCAGAAAGGAGAACTTAAGTATCAGAGCTGGCAGCATACTCACGTCCATAAAGCCGCAAGTTGCCATTTCCAACAGGATACAACCTAGACTCCATATATCTGTTCGTTCATCATACCTTATAGCTCTGTCAAGGGCATCTAATATCATGTAGTTGATTGGTAAGTTAGTTGGTTTCTTGATTCACCTGACTCTGGAGAACAGCCATGGAGTTCTAGTGGCTCCATACAGCACAAATCCAAAGCGGCAACGAGCACAAAAAGTTGGCATTCAGTAGCTTGATATGTTATTCCCAATGGGCTTGGTACAGGGTTTGCAATCATACAATTTTTGTCATCAAACAGTGTCACTAAAGCTGTTCACTGTGCTTTAATACCTGATGAGGTACACTGCTAACGGGCAAGTATAGAAGCCCTTTCAATAATTTTTAAAAAGAATAGTAGCTCTTACATTGTACTTCAAGAAAATTAGTTTCACATCCATACCTGTACACCTAGATCGAATTGTCTACTGCTTGGGCTTACGTAGCTTGTTGTCCGTCATTGTCCAAGGACAAGGAAACATCCAAGCATTAAGCGCACTTTCTAGATAGTTCTAGGGATTGGTATGGAGAAAATTTAGGGCTGGGACTTAAACAAAAAAGGGCTGTTCATATGAGCCCGGTCTGCAGGCCAGCTCACTTAGCGGGACAGATTTCATATTCTGTTTATATGAGCCCGCCTACTGGGATAGAAAATGTCACGTTAGAGCTTGAGCATTATTCGGATGTCAGCTAACACCTCTGCAGTAGCTTTCAACGCTTTTTTAGCCCACTTACCGAGATCTCGGCAGTGCTCAAGCGAGATCTCACTTAGTGGGCTAGCCCGCTTTCCCATATGAACAGAGAACACATTTTGTATGGGAATTGTGGGTTAGGCAAGATCTCGCTAAGTGAACTGCTTCGGTTAATGGGCTAATATGAACAGGCCCAAAGAGCGTACTGTGATCAAAGGTAACAAAACTTTGCATATTTCTGAAGCAGACCTGTACAACAAAGGCAAGGTCGGCGCGTGTCAGGGCAATTTCCATCCCAAAATAAGCAATGATAGTTTGCAAAGAACGAAACGATCAAGATCAATGAAAACGATAGATTATAACTTTAAGGAAGTTCACAAAAGGATACGGTCTTTCCAGTACTTCTGGAGCCATCCAATTCATACTACCTGCAGAAAAAGGACGTTGATATATCAGAGATGGAAAACAAGGGCGGTAGGATTTCCCATGTAAGTTTACTTCCAAATATGACTTCCAAAGAAAGCATGTTACACATATACATCATTTACTACACATTCTTTTTTTACAAGAATAAAGTTTATAAAAAAAGAGGCTAAAATGGTCAAAATCCTAAGAAAATCTTAAGAAAATCACGAGGCTCTATTTCCAAAATTTATTGCTTTTATTGGTCAATATCGATATTTCGTCGTTATTGCATTAAAAATGTTAAAGATAGAATTCAAATTCAAGTATACAGTATTAATAACGAAAGCGTACACCAGCTTTCAGCCAGCTTAAGTCAGTAAAAGTTAAGAAAAATTTAAGAAAACCTCAGGCTCAATTTCGGAAAAAGTTAAGAAAATTGAGGCTCAGGCAAAATGGCAGTTTTCTTATTAAAAAATAGGCATAAAAAGGAAGTACACAGCACTGTACAGTAAATGTTCTTGATAGAGGATCTTCCAGCTGCGCAAAATTAAAAATTCAAAGTCCTAAGGATGACAAGCAATTACAATAACCTACCAACAGTTGTTCTCGTACGAGTTCTTGCATCTCCCATAATAGTTGCAACCCCAAAGTCGCCTGTAGAAAAAAGTTTAAAGGATTGAGTGACTTCAACATAAACGAAACATGGAAGGACAAAATTGATGAGGCTTTGCAATACAATGATATTCAATATTTTATTACTACACACAAGAGAAACCAAAACAATCCTTGAGGGTTGTAGCAAAAACAGTATACTAGAACAGGGTTATCCAACCTTTTTTTCGGAGGGCCATTTTTATATTTAGGTCATTGACAGAGGGCCACTTATATAATACATATCATTAAGATGGAAATTTTTATAGAATATGAACCGAAATAATTGCGATGTAATTTTTAATTGCATCGAAATGTTTATCTCCATGTAATTTTTTAACAGCTTTAATCTCAACACGGGCCACACCAGACAACATGGCGGGCCACGCGTTGGACAACCCTGTACTAGAAGTAACTTAGGTATTGAGCAAAAAAATGATAGTGAAATGGCTTGACCTACCTATAGAAATTGATAGGTTATCCGTCATGAAGATGTTACTAGGTTTTAGGTCTCTGCAGAACAAAAATACAGGAAGCTGCTTTAAGAATTATAAATGCTATATGAAAATAACAAATTATTTACTAATAACATGAAACATTCTTCTCTTTCCCAACAGTCTGTACAGCAAGCAAAAATTATGAAATCAATACGGGATAAAAGGAATCATCATATATGGGATAAACTAATTACAGAAATAAGGACAAGAGGAATCATCACAGAAATAATGAATCACAAAATGCTGAATAAAAAATAGACAATCAGATAGACAGTGAAAAATGCCAGTATTTTCAAAATCAGTTTACTTTCCCTTAGGTAAATTATATGATATATAAATTGTTATTGGTCTTAGGGCCTTGTAACTCCTACACAAATAAATGCAACTCCTGCTTCAAAAACTGTTGAAAACACTGAATGTCTAAAAAAACTTGTACAAAAATCAAAAGCTCTCAGATCTAGATACCTATGTATCATTCCTTTTTTGTGAACAAACACCATTGCTTCAAGCATCTGTCCAAACCACTTCTTTAATATCTACCAACAAAGAAGACCACTGTGTATCACGCATCAATTTGAAATTGGTGGGAAAATTGAAAGCAGCCCAATTGAGACATCATAGCAAATGAAGAAGATGCAAATGTAGATTTATCTTTCAACAAAAAACTCTACAAATGCTGCATTTTCTAAATAATCCAATCCAGGTATTCTTGCAGGTGATTCTACTACCAGGATACAACAAAATGATGAAAAACAAGACAAATAGATATTACCACTTCCTCTATTGCCTCTGGCTTTGCCCTCTTCTGTTTCAAAGCTCTGTCTAGATCACCTTTCATGACAAAATGCATTACTTCAATAGAGTATAGATAAGAAATGATAAATGATTAACATAAAATCAAGTCATGTTCATCACTTATTACTTCACACAATTCATGAACAATCAAATATACTGAGCTATTAAAAAAAAATTCCAGTAATGACACAGTACTTACCTAGCTTGTAATAGTCCATCACAATACAGACAAACATTGCAGATTCCTTGAATGAAAGAGCTTGGTTTTAGACAAATGAATAACCTTACATTTCAACAAATACAAATTACTAATGCCAGGATGTTCATCCAAGCAGCTATCATGAACTAAACTTAATTACAACAAAAATATAAATGCTATACTAATTTGTTTCTACACAAAATAGAAAAAAAAACAGAAAATGCCACCTCTTTGTCCCATGTTACAAAGAACTCCTTGTATCCACAGATGTATGGGTGTCTAAGCTCTTGTAGAGCCAGTGCCTGCAATGGTGAACAAACAAAATATATATGAACTGCATTGCTTGAAAAGCTGTAGTAGACAAAGGTTAGCATCAGTGGTGGAGACTTCACCATGTAATGGGGAGGTGGGTAAAAACCTCTTTAATATTGCATATGAAATTGCAAAAAGAATATTTGCTTGAAGAGAAATCATTATTGGGGGGGGAGTGCTCCCAACAACCCTATCCATTTGGTCTGACTACTATTAAACAAGACTGTTCAGGAGAGTGGATACAATTGCACATGCAATTCATATTCACTAAATGAATGACAAATTGGCAAATTACTTTGTGTGTACTTTTGTGGGTTCCTGCATATGCTTAGTCAGTGTTCCTGTTTGAGCTCATTCATTGATTTGTTCATAAAAATATTTCAAGTGAACTTGTTCTTGCAAATGCAAGTAGTTTTGAATGTAGGAAGAATTAGCATTTGTATACATTCCTTTCATTGCAAATTATAAGCAAAATTTATAGGCTTTGTCATTTAGTGTGTGCAACTGCACATGTATAGGCCCAAACACGCAGCATCAAGTTGCATGTGTGTTTGATCACACAAGCAAGCAGTAATTTTCAAACTTTTGCTGTTAACTTCAACTTCCGATGTGGCAGTCTGGAAAGGCCTTAACCATTATCTTTTATGTGTAATGCACAAACTAGTGTGTTGACCACAATCATCATTTACTTTTGACTTTCAGGAGCAGCGTTTAGTCTGATGATGAAGTACTTCACATTTATAATTTAAATTGCAGTAATTTTGTTTTTCTTTTGAAGAAGTATGCTTGTTAAATGCTATCTTTATTGCATGTAGCACTTCTTTTGCACTGTTTCTTTATGTGATCCATGATCCATACATGTGTATGTCAAATATGTCATAACAGTGTGATCACACGGGCAAAATCATTTGCACATGTTTATAACCACACATGCAGTATTTTGCTTATGACAAGGCTTGCAATTCATCAAAACTTGCTTCAGTAAATGCCATAAGGGTGAAAACCAAACATTTTAGGAAGCAAAACAGTTCTATCCCACACTACCCACCAACTACACAACTGCCAATTGATGAAAGAAAGTGAAGACTGGCAGCTACACCATTAAGGTACAACATACTCAAAACTTGGAATGATGAAAAAAGAATTATTGTAGATTAATGACAAAAGGGCTAGACATAATTATTTGGCTACACTAGAAAAAACAAAGGATGTACTATAAAGGAAAGCTATGTGAGGACCAGTAAAAGCTTGAGAAGAAATCCTATCAAAAATTGAAGTCCTCTAAAATGAGTATAATATTATATTCATACCTCTTTAAAAGCTTTATTTGCTTCATTTTCATCATTGCACTCCACCTGCAGAGCAAGGCACAGCTTCAAAATGGAGTCATGGCTGCATTAGAGGTGTTACTTGATATCATGGAAGTGATAACTACTAGTGTTTCAGGCTTAAAGGTGATAAAACAAATGCTTATAAATGACTTCATTTAGGTACTTCAATTAAAAGACCCATGACAAATGTCCTGGAAAAGACAAATTGGAATTAGATGCTTGTATCCCATCCTTTCAAAGAAGAACAGAAATACTACCTCTGTATTCCTTAGCCTAGCAAATAAAATACCTGTATTTTATTTGCTTAGGTCAAGGTGAAAATGAAATGCAACAGATGTAAGTAGTGTAAAACATCTAGCATATACTCCCATACCTTTTTCAGAACATACTTCTTCTTGTCATCTTTACTTTCCACAAGGAAAACAGAACCTTGTGCCCCTTTGCCAAGTCTCTGGAGTAGCTATTTGGAGGAAAAATCCACAAAATATCATGGGAAAAAGATTCAAAGGGACATTTATATGAGCAGCTACCAGCCTTTTCATAACACTAATTAGTATTTTGCTTTAAATGTTCCTGCAAAAAAGTCAAAGGCAGAGGGGCTTCAATAATTAAAATCTGTATTTGCTTTGAAATCTGCAAACAAAGATAACACTTAATATTTGTTGAATTATAAAAAAGTTGAACTGTAATATGAATTTTTGCAAGGAAATCTTCTCTTTGTTGTCAAGTGCCAATTGATATTGGGATCAGCACCACTTTTGGCAGAGGGAATTTACTGCCCCTGATTTACATCACAGTCAATACTCTCGTCACTTACATGATAAAAAGGGCATTATCACAGACTTTTTACTGGCATTTATCAAAACATGAGGAAACACTTCACAACAGAATCTTCCAAGCACCTGCCCACCAAATTACCATCTGTAAACATAACATACTTGCTTTTGTTCAGAAAAATGTAAGGCAAATAAAGATCATTAGAAATGATTTATTATTCATGATTTAATCACCTGTACTTCAAACATGGGAATTAACACACAATAATTAATACAATAAGGTTGCTATAAAGTGAAATGAAGGAAGAAATACATTAAATATTCTTAATAACTATGAAGTTCTGTCAGCTCTCTCCATGTGAAAGTTTACCAATAATATAAATCATATATTCTGAATCAGTGCATCAACCATCTGCTTCAAAAATGCCTCATTAATTGATGGAAAGCACTTTTTGAGAAAGCATAAAATTCAAGCAGTTTTTATCTACATGACTAACTGTGAATTTCTTTGTATCATTTAAATGAATTTCAATGTGAACAATGGTGAAGTGTGAGCAACTAGCAAGCTTATAATTGAACAATGCAGCAGCTGATAGTTTGCTATGTGTCCAAGGAAATAAACAATAGTGGTTATCAACAATAAGAGATATGTTATAATATAACTTTTTTGCATTGCTTGGCAAAAAGCTCGTTGATCTTGCCATTTGCAAATAATAATTTACTTCCACTGTGATGCTGTGGCTTATCAAAACACTTAACACGATAAAATGCTAAAGCCCAAGAATTGATAGTTGACAGGCCAACAATAGAAAGAAAGTCTAATGGCAAAATCAATTAATGAGTTATCAAGTAGTGACGTTGAGTCTGTTTCTACACAGGGAAAGGAGAAATCTATGGAGACCACATTTATAAGTCTACTGATCTATATTATTGTTTTCCAGCTTTCATTTGCTACTGATTTCATATAACCCTAAAATACACTAGAATATACCTTGTACGCTTCCATTCAGACCAACTCTGACCACAACTGAAAGGTAAAACTGGAATGTGCCATAAGTTACGGCTGTAAACAATCTTCATGAAAGTGACATTTACATTGCAGCCTCGTCACACAGTTGAGGCTTATGCGTAATTTGAACAACACCGTTCAATCAAATGACAGAATTGAGTCCATCCGCTGATAACTTGATAGTCTCAAACAATGGTTATCTTTGATATAGAGAAAAAGGCGATATGGTTAAACATTGCCTAAGTGTTAATTGGCCATTAGCCTTTCATTAGGAAATCCACCTTAGCAAGGACTCTTTATCAACGGAGATACTTTGCTTCCTTGGGCGATAATTTTATAGTTTCCTACAATTTTCTTATTGCATATAAGAGGCATAATCTTGTCATTATCAGCCACAAACTGTTATTCTTATTGCAACATTTCTTCAGCCGCTATAAAACTGAAACCAGAAATCAAGATAACGCAGCTGTAACAGAATACTCAAAGAGAGGACCTGATTCCTAGACAGTTCAGAGACGACTCAATATGAGCGATAACCCTATATGTACAGTACATTACATACCATGAAGGGATCAGTTTGGAAAATTAATTCAATGCAGTATCCATTGCGCCCCTCTCGAAGGAGTGCATTTCCCACCCAACAGTTATTATCGCTCCATCAATGCTGACAAAGAATGGCTTAAAGCTGTGGGGATGTTTCTGTTATAAACTGCTTGCAGGTCAAAACAGGGTGCTTCCCTAGGATAACGCTCCAGGGTCCACCTGCTGCATTTATCTTGTAATGTGACTCACTTTTGTTGTGCTTCCCGTATCCTAGCTACCATTCAAACAAATTGTCTGGAGTTTGATTAGCAAACAAGTACCCAAGATGAGGAGAATTTATTGATTGATCAGATGCTTGCAATAGAGCGACAAAGGTGTAGCTTAGCCAGTCTTCAGGGTAGTTTGATAACTTCAGAGATGTGCCGAGACATTTTCCATTGGGAGGAGGGTGCTTTGACCAGTTGAACAACTACTGCTACCAAAATAAAAACGTAGCGGAGAACACTGTGGCTGACTCTTTTGCAGCATGGCCTAATTTTTGACCAGCTTTCTTGCAATTTCAAACATATTGGGAGAGGGTGTGACGCTCAGAGACGCATTTACCCATGGGCCCACTGGGCCCGGGCCCCCTAAAATTCTTAAATATAGGGGGCCTCGAGCAAACTTTCGAAAAGCTAGTGAATTTCAAGTCCCCTTACAAACTTACCTTGCGACCATGTCCATAAAAATTCATGCTAACAGGGTGCTGGGTACTATACACGTGACACAAAATTTTTTAGGTGCATTTAAAGGGGCCCAAATGAAGTCTGGGCCCAAGGCCCCAACCGACTTAAATGCGGCCCTGGTGACGCTCCCTTTGCACGCCCCCAAAACCACATCGCTGGATAGCATGATAATTTTGATAGCTTGAGAGTATTGAAAGCAAAAAATATCTCAAATTTCTGTTTAGGACACATTTCAAGAGAAGAATGTACTACAGTCACTGAAGAGTATAAGAGTACGGCTTTTTTGACGGGACGTTGTGTACTTTCGTAACTCTGCACGGTTTCCTAACATTTGTCCAGCTTTTGCTACTGTCGTAATGGTAAAGATCAACTTCTACATTCTTCTTTTTGCATTAGCAAAGTTCCAAATTTAAATGCCTCCTTTTCAAACCATCAACTGTTCTGTTTGAGTTGCGTTCAAAATGGCGACGATTACGTTCTTCGGCACACAGTAAGACGGAATGTCAAGGACATGCACTTTGCAACAGGAAAATCAGCTCATCAGTTTGCTCATTGTCTATGGAAGGGGCAGAAAATCACTTGGTAGACAGTTCTTTCTCTAGGCCTTTCAAACAACATTGTACTATGTCTACATAGCTGTCCCTTATCGATGCTTCAACAACCAAGATTGAACTGCAGTTTTCTCAAGATTTAGATAAGTGATGCTATTAATAAAGCTGTCATAATATCAGAAGCTTGCTAAAATCGATTTATAATTGCATGAAGGTGATTGCAACGTACAAGTATAGTGGGTGTGGAACTTATATGCAGCTAACGGATTTTCTTGAGCTACGATTATATTTACTTTTGCCTACGAATTGCATACACATTTGACAAACATTTCTTTCTCTGCAACAATGATGTCATCGGTAGTATCTGTAGCAGTTTTTGTGTTTTTAATTCATACGTCTATGACTATGGTTGATGCAGTTTGCACAATTAACGTTCCGTGCTTTCCAACACCAGTTGATGTACTATCTTCAACTCGAAATATCAATTTTACTGTAACGTCAGTTTGTGGCAGTCCACCAGAAGCCTTTTGTTCACCAACCGCATGTGGCATGACGTGTAATGCATCAGATCCGGCGAACAGGCATCCAAAAGAGTACATGACAGATGTCTACACATTGCCAACATTTTGGAAGAGCAAGAATTTAGTACGTCCAGTGACCATCCAAATTGATTTCAATCAAAGAGTTATTCTGCATCAAATTACTGCTACATTCCAGTATGATTATCCTTCCCATACCCAAATAGAGCGCTCTCAAGATTATGGCAACTCATATGTTGCCATACATCACAATGCAGTGAATTGCCTAAATTCAATTGGAAGAGCAGCTTCAGCAACATACACACCATTGGAAACTGTTTGTATGACCATTTCAACATCAGATACATCCAAAGCGGTATGTTATCCTTCCCATATTTTACACATTTTTGCTGAAACAATGAAACTGCAGAGATAGATTGCAATTAGGAAATGAATTCAGAACAAGGGGTTTTCACTGCTGAAGCAAAAGATGTATCTATGTACCTTCATTGTTAATTTCAATTTGTATGTGCTTTCAGATAATGAATATTGGAAAAGCAGGCTGTTCATTTGAGGTTCTACTATAGAGTATGCTGTGGAAGGTTGTAGACCCTAGCATGGGATAATCAATTATCCTAGAATGTTTGGGTCATTAGATAGCTATTCATAGTGAATTTCATGTTTTTCTGGAGTTAAAGAAAATGCACAATAAGAATCATAGTTTGCATTCTTTGATTTATGTGTGGGAAGCATCACCAAATTATGGCACATGCACAATAGGAAGCAGTGAAAATAACACAGCAAATAGGGACTGCGCCAGTGGAAGCAGCAAGAATGCCACCACAAATAGGGTTTTCACTGAAGTGTGGCGGCAGAATACTCCTTACTCTGTGTTTTGTGGGTATGTGGGTGGAACTAATCAAAATCATGCCATAAATGGGGCATGCACTAAATTGTGGTGTTTGCATGGATAGAAGCAGTGAAAATAATATATTTCTTAAGCGCTACAAAGAATGCAATATGGAGGAATCATCATAATAGTTTCATTTATTTTTGTGGGTTCATATGTTTTGTACAGGTATAATCTATTTCAACATATATTTTATTTCAGATCTCATACATGCCAAGGACTGAGCAGGCTATTGCAAGGCAACTGTCAACAAATAGCTCTGTACGGGATTACTTTATATTAACTAATGTGCGGTATGTTTTAGTGAGCTATATAACTCCTGCAAGTTTTGATGTTAGGACAGCTGATCCCACAAAGTACTTTTTTGCAATAAAAGATATCGATGTGCAGGCATCATGTTACTGCAATGGTATGAGTGACCAATGCAATGCTACTAGTCTTGGAAAATGCATTTGTCAAAAGAATACTCGAGGTGACAATTGTCAATTGTGCAATCCACTATTCAATAACAAACCATGGAGATATGGTATTGCATGTGAAATGTGCAATTGTAGTGGACTGGCAGAAAACTGCTTCTATAGTTATGCAAAAGGATATGGGGTTTGTCAAGGCTGCACAAGTAACACAACTGGTGATTTCTGCCACCAATGCATGCCAGGATTTAGTAGAAATTCCAACAGTGCTTGTATGAGCTGTGGTTGTAACCTTTCCGGAGTAGAAACAAGCTTAGGGATATGCAATCAATCCACAGGAGTTTGTATATGCAAGCAGAATGTTGAGGGAAGCAAGTGTGATTCCTGCAAAGATCAATTCTATGGACTGACTGCTGCAAATAATGTTGGATGTAGTACTTGTGGCTGTAGAGTGCAAATGACTGTAAATGGAAGCAATGTCTGTAATAAATTAACAGGCCAATGTCCCTGCTTGAGGGGGTTTGCTGGTAGAATTTGCAATACTTGTGCAAATGGGTTTTATAGTAATCAGTCAGTAAACCCAGCTGAATGTAAAGAGTGCTCATGTGACCCATCTGGATCTCAGAATTCAAGCTGTAATAGCATTGGTCAATGCTACTGTAAAGAACCCTTTTCAGGTCAAAAATGCCAAATTATCAGAGCTTCATACTTCTCATCCAGTGTTGCACAGTCTCAGTACTCTGCATTGACAGCAGTTGTTGACACATCAGTGAGTTTTTGTTTTTGCCTTGGTGCTCCTGGCTTCCTATTAAACTTTCATGCTACCTTAAATTCAGTTTAATATGGTTTCATTGATGTCAAGCCTTGATTAGTTGATGTATATATTTGGGCAAGATGTAGTCATTTGAAAAGATGAATGAAAAACTTAACCATATGTTTTGATCTTGCAGTTGCGAAAAGCTAGTAGCTCTTACACATTTTGAGCTACAGTTGTATTCATATTGAAGTAGGTCAATTCAAACTTGCAGAGTATTGAAATGATTTATTGCTACTTAACAATTCCAGTTTTTAAGAAAATAATTTTAATTTGCCAAGCTCCTTCGATGAATTCTTCTGTTTCTCAGTGCTGTTGTCAATCAACTCTCTTCAAGTTGTGATCAGCTGTTATTTTCTTATATCAAGCTCTACTTTATTTGTTCATGATCTTGATCATCGACATGGAAGATTCTTATGGTTGTACTATCATTAACTTGCTATTTGTGGTATCTTCTAATCGGAATATAGTATACATGTCTGCCTTATTTTTCCATTGTAGGCTGCATTTTATCGTACATCTTCACAATTCTTCAATTCAAGGGGGGAATTACTTTACCATGTTGGGTACTCTGTAGCTCTTGCTGAATCATCACAGTCGCCCACAAGCTTGATATTCAGTATAGCAATTCCCACTACAAGTGGATATGAAATGGTGGTGCAGTATTTGGTAAGTTTCAGGTATTCTTTGAAAACCAGTTAGTGGATTTAGCAAGGTTTTTACTATACCTTATTACATTTCTTATTACATTAAGCAGGCCGCACATGCATAAATCAAATGTCACATGCAATTGATTGCATTCACAAGTAGGTGTTCTTGAATAGTTTTTGGTGATTTCAAATTTCAATATTGTCATTTGGAAAGGTAATGGCCTTGAGCTTTACTGTCATTCTTTCTACCCTAGTATGTTAACCACAATCATCGCTTACTTCCAACTTTCAAGAGCAGTGTTCAGTCTAATGGTGAAGGATTGCTTTTGAGTTTATCACTTAAACTGCAGGCAGTAGTTTCCTTGTTTGAATGGATTCTTTTCTTTGTGTGTTTATTTGATATGAGCATGTGTATGTTAAAATTTTCTTGGCAGTGCAATCTTATGTATACAATCATTATTTGTGTACAAGTGCAGTATTTTGCTCCTGACAAAGCCTGATTAAGCAAGTGGTTTATATCAAACTCTTCATTCTTATCTTTTTAGACATCATTTGGATTTACTGGTGTCTCTCTAACTTTGAATCGTCAATTTGCATTCGTGCCATACACCTGCATGAGAGATGGAGTGCAAGAATCAATAACCATACCAAATAACATCATTGTACTCAGGAACAACCTTCCATTGTCTAGTGAGAGTAGCAGCTTTGGAACACTTTGTCTCTCAGCTGGAAGATATACTGTAACACTAATGCTACCAAACAACAGCTCAGCTGCAGGAGCTAGAATTCTTATAAAATCAGTAAGTAGTATTTTTTAGTTAGCTGAAGGTATATTCCATGTGAAAGTAATTATTTTTTGTTGGACACATAGAAATGGCAAATAGCCAATAATGCACTACCTGAAATTAGGGAGGCGTATGACTGTAAAGTAGCATATATTCAATTACATGATGTTTCAAAAAAAAGATATAGATTTACCAGAAGTACATCAAAAACGTCTGTTTTCCAAAATCATGGCCATACTATTTTCTCCACCTATGGTATATTTGCCACCAGAACAAAGATTGGAAAGATCCAGATGTGATGGACTTTAATTTAAGCATTTATATATAAGTGCATACCATTCATATTCCTTTTTTGTGTTTTATCCAATTGAAGCAGTCAATATTACACTGCCGAATTTTAGTGAGGTGTGTTATTGTAGATTGGTTATTAAATATCAAATGAACAATGCTTTAAAAAAATGTAAGTAGGGTCCTTGAAATTTGAATAGACAAGCTCTAAATAGGGAAAATAGGTCCTTTGCAACATGCTGTATTTTCTCAACAAGCAGCCAAGACTTTTGTTCAGTTTAATGCATAAAAAGACGAGCTTCTGTTCAAGAAAACGTTATTGGTTAACATACTTCCCAGTCATTGTGTTCAAATGAAAGACGATTGTTTGTTTCATTTCATTGCTTTGTTAGCAGTGCAGTATCGTAATGCACATTTTATGCTGCAGTTTCAATCTTGTGAAAGACATTCGAGTAGTTAGTAAGACTATTTTGACATTATTTAAAATCAACTCTTATCCAAATGCAATAATTGGGTTTTATTTCCATCTTGCGAGAAATGAAATATCAAATCTGACTGGATGTAATGCATTATGTAATTACCATAACAATTAAGTTCTGTTGTTTTCTTTCCAGCTACTTGTTTTACCGTCCTACCGTTATTCTTCGCGATATTTGATAGCCAACGCAACTACGCAATCCCTTGTGCGCTTTTATTACCAACAAGCATTCAGTCAATCAACTTGGTCGGTAAATGAAGCTGCAGGTGCCCCATATCTTGGCTATCTATATGGTGATGTGTACAGAGCCGCACAAGGTATGTCTGCTACATATGAACAATCCTTTGCGTAATGCTACCCCTTAAAGCTTTACTTGATTTTCTGTTTATCTTTCCCGCCATAGACTGTCACGACAACATGGTTCTCATCTTGTAATATTTGTTACCAACGGAGCCATGTCAAGGGCTTTTGCAATTTATATTGTTCCCCTCCTCGTTTCCCTCTTAACAATAAAAGCAGAGACTGTGAGAGTTAAGCACGTTGGCTGGCAGTGTATCAACCACTTTTACAGAAAATTTCTGCCCAATGCGATGCTTTAAAGTAATACAAAAGAATTGTAATTACCATAATTCACAGAGATGGAGTTGAATCGATATTTGGCAAACCATTTTTTTAAGAGAAATGGAACAACCCTATGTGGCAAACCATTTTTCTGTCTTGCAAATATACACGCAGAGCATTGTAGTCAATGTGTAGTACTTTTCTTTCTGGCTAGAAAGTTCACAAATCGTCTAGAATTTCAAGAAATGGGCAACCCTGTTTGAAATCTGTATAAAGTTCTTAATTTTGTGCTTTTAGATGCAGATACATTTTCTGCCATTTTCTTTCTGATGGTATTTCTTTGTTATTGAAGAATCCTAGAGTCCCAGAGTTTTTAATGAAGTTATGTCATGCATAGGCATCCTAATCTCTTTGACTTTTGCTTTCATTAACTGTCTTTTTTGTACTGGAATTAAAACATACAGACAGATTTACTAATGCCTGAAATCTCTACTCATACAGTGTGTCAGTGCAATAGCATTGGGTCAATCAATGCCTCAACATGTGAAAGATACGGTGGCCAGTGCTTATGTAAGCCAAATGTCACAGGGCTTCAATGCGATGAATGCCTTCCCAACCATACAAATTTCACCTCTGGTCAGGGATGCTCTGGTAGGTCTTTGTTGAAGTGAGTCTGAGCATATGTAATTGCTAAGTAATGCTGCGACTAATCCTGAAGGCCACCTTAATTTGAATATTCATAAATATCGTTATTAAGTGAGTTACAGCTTAGTTCAGTGTGACAATTTGTACGCATGTATTTGTGACGTGCTTTCTGTTTCCAGTTGAGAAGTATGTGTTTATGTAGTTCATTTATTTATGTAGTGATCTCTATTATTGTCATTAGTTGTAGCCTCGTCTGCCAGATACAAATTACCTATTTGTATAGAGATTTGTATTTGCAATTGTAATTGGAATATACCATGAGAGGTTTAAAAGTTCTAGCATGTCAAGTATGCTCATAGAGTCATAGAGTTTTTTAACGGTAGAACTAGTGTTGATGTGTTCAAAACTGTTTAATTGATGTGTAGCTTAGAAATACAGTCTGTTACTGCACTGGATAACTGAAAGAAGATATAACAAGTTACGTATTATTTTTTTAGCTTGTGGCTGCAATCCGTTCGGTACAACTAACACAAGTTGTAATGCTCAGACTGGTGTTTGCTCATGTCGTCCTAACGTAGCTGGAGACAAATGTAATAGCTGTATTGTAAATTATTATGGTTTGAACAGCGGACGCGGCTGTTCCCCTTGTAATTGCTCCTTGATATACTCATCACGTCAGCAGTGTCACGAAAACGGAACTTGTACTTGCAAGCCAGGAGTTGGAGGAGAGAAGTGCTCGCAGTGTATTCCTGGATATTACAATTTGTCACCCACTGGTTGGTTAATATTTGTTGTTCTTTCTTCTCTCCAATAGTATTAAACAATGTAAGTTCTTAAGAATGACACTTATATGTAATATTTAGGCCATGCTAAATATTACATATAAATGGCCATGCTAAATATTACATATAAACCATAATTAATTATTTGGATCTCGCTAATTCTCAATTTAGTATTTTCTAGTCTTCGACTTTCGTGAAAGTTCAGCATTTATTGAATTCTTTTGCCCAGGTTGTACACTTTGCAACTGCAACCCAATTGGAAGTTTGAACTCAATTTGCAACACTACCAGCGCGTCGTGCTCTTGTAAACAGAACGCTGATGGAACGTCGTGTGAACGCTGCAAGCCTGGTTTCTATGGCTACAGTAGCAGCTACACCAACGCTTGTCTGAAGTGTCAATGCTCAGGAAAGACATCTCAATGTTCAACTGCTACTGGATTTTACATTTCACTCATCAACACAACATTATCACCTGCTGAGAATAATGTGGCCTTGGATGGTTGGAGATCTCTAAATGCGAATGGATTTCAGAGTGGAACCATGAGGTGGATTTGGGAGCCGAGATACTCCTTTTTTAGGTGGGTGAAACTCATTACCTTAAAGATGAATATAGTAGTTCTAATAATCCCTTCTTATCTTTATACTGTAAGTCCTCGATGAAGCCACCAGGTGCTTATTTCACAAAGAATATTTTATGGTGGATCCAAGTGAAAAAGAAGAAAGTCAGTCAGAGAATAGAAGCAGAAATATTTACTAAAGTAACAAATAATCTCCAAACAGTTTATTGATTGAAAAATTAATCGAAAAAGGGACAGATATAAGAATTTTGATATGAAATTTGACAACAATTTTAACATACTAAGAGTAGTCACGTTTTGTGCAATTGATCAATGATTCGAGTGAGAACTTTGATAGTTGAGAAGAAATTGCGTTTTTGCTTTGAAAATCGATTGACCCCCATTGGGGCTTATTTGAGGGCGAGGGCTTATTTGAGGGCGGGGATTTATTTGAGGGTGGTGGCTTAATCGAGGACTTACAGTATGTCAAATGTTATAAAAAGTGTTTACTGGTCAAGAAGCTAGTATAATGTGTTTTCTAATGCTAGCAGGAAGGTACATTTGAGTTGTGACAGTAGACTGTTGCCAATTTATTAAACAGCAGGCGCATAACTAGGAATTTTTAAAGGCAGAGGTCCAACCCATGAAAAAGGGCACACTAAAACTAAAGACCATGCAGCCTTCAAGTACTGTTTTTCAGATTCATAAGTGGAGGAAATACTGTGGGATGTTAAGAGATTTACCTATATCGTTGCTATAAATTCCAATTAGTCTTATTGCTATTTGTTAGGAAAATGATGGGCCGGGGGCCAAGTCTCCAGAAATTTTTGGGACCATGTCTTTTTCACGCAAAGGAATCGCCTTTTTTGAATAGAGAGGGTACTACAAAAATGGACACTTTTATTGTTTTGCTGTAAAGGGCAAGGGAATTAGATCTCCAGGACCCCGCCCCTAGTTGCGTGCCTGAAGCATTTCTCAAACAAATAAGCATGTATCAGATCATGGATATGCCTTTCATTTATGGTATTTTCAATAGATAAATCTCTTTCAATACCGGTAGTTCTTTTATCTATAGGGGCGCTATGAACCTCACCAACAACCTCAATGCACAAGAGCTCTTCTTTTCTGCTCCCTCGAAATATCTTGGTGACAAGAGAGGTTCTTATATGCTAAAGCTTATGTTTGACTTGGCTCAGCAGAGTGCCAGCCAGCCTATAAATTCAAGTCTTGGGGATGTGATTTTAGTCGGTAATAATGCTTCATACAGGCTTGTAACAAAACTGGGCTCTTCACCTCCAGTTTTTCCAACTTTTCGCAGTTATGAGGTAAAAACTGTTTTCTATTTTCATGTCATCTTATCCACCTAACATTCTTTGTTTGCTTTTTCTGTGCATATTGTTGCTCCAAACTTTGCTATTTAATTCATTTTTTTAATCCTTACAGTATTAT